>CAJPEV010000490.1:8466-37427 GCA_905338385.1 Darwinula stevensoni
GGGGGGGGGGGGGGGGGGGGAGGGAAACGCTGACCTCAGCAGATGTCGCAAGGATGAGATGTGCCTGTCGACGTAGGGGGTCGGTATGCACAACGCCTCAACCGAATCCAGTCTCTTTTTTTTTCTTCTAAGACGTCGTTTAAGATATTTGGAGTCTGAGAAAATGCATTTTGTAACTGAGTCGTTCTTTTCATTTCATGTGACCGGAAAAAAAAATGCCTCGAAATATCGTATCCTAATATGCGCATTGAAAAAAGTGGCCTTCTTTTTTGACCACCCTGTATAATTATGATGCGTTAGAGCAGCGGTTCCCAAACTGTGGGTCGCGACCCACTGGTGGGTCGCGTACATTTTCCCAGCATAAAAAATCACTATATCCGCATTTGGTTAGGATAAGACATGCCCTGCAGAAAAGGTCGATCAGTTTTCTTCACGTCATAATTACTTTAAAAATACCTCATTCTGGATTCCGGTGGGTCGCAATTCAAATAAGTCTGGGAACCGCTGCGTTAGAGCGTTCTCCATTCGTGCCGTCCGATGTCCATGTTTTTCCCTTCCATTTCTGTGCCGTAGACACGTTTCCCCGCCTCGACGAAGAAAACGTATGAGTACGATTTACTTCCATTGAGCCGTTTTTCTTCCGGCAAGGACTCCGTCCCATCAACGCGTGAAGTACTCGGTATGGTCGCAGCTAAACTGCGTGGGGAAGAACGCGAAAATACACGGGCAGCATTTATATTCACGGGATACAAGAATGACGTCACAAATGGAGAAGCAAACGGAAAGAAATGGCACTCGCGGAAAAACGAATAATAGCGCTCTCCGCATTCGTGTCAAAACGCGAAAACCATTTCTCATCATTTAGTTTGAGTGGGATTTAAGAAAACACTCACGTGAACGAAAGGAGAGGTAGATTAAATTCGTTAGATGACGGAAGGAATGTAGAAATAGATCAAGGGCCTTCTCTCTCCAGTTTATCTTTTCCAACCCGAATCAGGTCTTCGTAGCTCATTTCTCATCCTCTCAGATTGCAGCCCTCTTTCATAATGGTATATGTGCAATCGCATGGAGGGGGGAGAATATAATGCATGTTAATTTCATACTAATTATTTTATTAGAGGTAGAGAAATGGGAACATGTAATTTGGGAAGACACAGGGCATTCATTCTGGTCATGGGCACTCGATGCATTGAAAATTAATCACAACGATTCGTTCCGCAATGAGATTCTATTTTCCTGTAAGAATCACCTCTCGGGGAGGACATGGCACTGCATGCACCTCAAAGCAGTGTTTTCGGATTCACTTACCCTTCGTTATCTTGCAATTTCTCTGTGGTGTACGCAAGCTTTAAGGAAGTAGAAGCTCAAGACAGCTGGCTGAATGACAACCGTTGGAGTTGCCACGAAGCTGACAAGCGGGTGAGGGGAACCTTAGCCCTCTGAGCTCCCCCCTTATACGTCACTGGATAGCGTTCGACTGGGTCGTACTGTCGAGCTGTTCAATAACTTTTTCATCGCTCTGGAAAAGATGTCGTTCCACGCGCTTCATTCGTCACTACGGCTCTCCACCGACTATACTTGCACTCACTGGGTGTCTCATCAAGTACCCTCGACAGTAGCGCCACAGACGGGAAGACAGTGAAAGTCAACTGGAAAACAATGTCTACGAAGGCAATTGGGTTTTACCCTCTGAAGTTTAGTTTCCTTGTTTGTGGGAGCGAGATCCCATTCGATTACCATTCTTTTCTTCGTTCCAAAGGATTTTTGGCTTCTAATACCTTGTCAAAGGGAATGACCAAGAGATAAGTCAGGATCTTACTCACTTCCATCAAAAGTCGAGAGAAAGTTGAGAAGCAAATCCTCATTTCGATTTAAATTTGAGAGCCCAAGTGTGCGGGAGCATCTGTCCCGTTGTCAACAGCCTGCTGTTGCTGATTTTCCAAAGGATTCCCCGAGGCGTCTTCAAGGACCTCTCTATATGTGAAATTCCGATCATGCAGAAATGACAGGGAAAGGGTAGAAATGAACCAAGCAAAAGCAGATGAGTTTGTTGGCAGATGGGCAGGACGTGCTGGGCGTCATTTCATTCTTATACGACGTATAATGGTACATGCATGTCAAAGAAAACTAAAAGGAGGGAGTCAATCATCTGAATTTTTTAATGTTTCAAAATGAATCATATCACAGGTCTAGTTATTGATCTTGAAGATACTTTCCAAGATTCACACCATCGACCTTTAATCATCCCAGCCATCACGTATAACTGGGACACCAAGAGTCTCACACAGAATTAAATGCATATTTCCTCCCACCTTTATCATCCCAGCAAAAAGTTCCAGCTAGAAGCAGCAAGCTTTCCATCTGTAAATGTGACCCACTTCCAGCAGGAGTTGCATTTCCAACCGGAATGTTCGAAAATTAGAATGCTGTTTCCAGCTGGAATGAACCAACAGGATCCGGCTAGAAATTCATGCTGTTTTCTGCCGGATTCTCTGCTTCTCCTGTCGGAAAATGCACACTTTCTAATTCCCAATTGGAACCAGTGACGTTTCCTGCATGGTAATCCACCTGCCGGAAAAGTCCATCACAAACCGAGTAGAACCTGTAATATTTCCGGCCGGAACTTTTTGCCGGAATGGCTTTAAAAAATGGCCAGTTCAGGCAACTTCCATCACTTCAATCAGGCATTTTTAATGCCCCAATATGACCCATTGGGGACAATAGATGTCACACTGGGAGATTTGGAGCAATTATATTCTATCATGCTCAATAATTTTGATTGGGGTTGTGTACAGCCCTATTTAAAAAATACTTTGGTTTCCTCGGCGTTAATATAAGAGTACAGTTGGCAAGCATAGTCAGCCAGAGCCATTTCTAAGGCAAATTTCCAGCTACGTAGTCAAACTGTACTCCCACAAGGTGCCCAGCTAACTAAAAATGTTTGGGGTAGGGGGAAAAAAAACATGAATAATGGGAAAAAAATATATGTATTATCAAAAATGAAATATAAAGAGATGATTCTATGATGATTCATTTCAGTCATCTCTTCTGGTTACTGGATATGGGTCTGACATTCTTGGAATGGAAGATGTCAACAGTTGTTTGGTGACATGGACGTAGATCATAATCACAATAGCCAATGCAGAACTTATTCTCTGGGGGCTTGAAGTAGTCTAGCCCACGGCCAATCTTGATGACCCAACCACTGTCCAACCTGTCAACACCCATGAGACAAACCATGTGACAGCTGATTTATTTCTAAGCTCTTGAGACCCCTGGTATACATATATGAGTAGTTTTCTTTGAATTTTCAGCAACTGCTTGTTGCACTTTCATAGATTTGCAGTACATCATTTCAACACAGCTTGTCCCAGGTTTACATGTGAATCTTGCAATTGAATATGAGAGAATTTTCAATTTCATAGGCTAGAAATTTCAGAACATTTCATGGAAACTGCCAAGCAGAGCTAGTTCTACTAAGGTAAAATGCATTTATATTTGCTTGCAATTCCAGGAAAAAAACCCTAATGGAAGGCATAGTCAAAAGACAAAACTACACATTTATGCAATAATCCTGTGGACATGTAATACTAAATCAGATCTAAAGGAACATCAATAACATTTTTCTCTCAGAAAATTTTTAAAGAAAAAATTTAATTGAAATGTTTTAAATTTGTTTTAGAAATATTTAATTACTTTACAAACATTATTTCTATCTGAAACATCTTTTACATTTGTCAGAATCTCAAGTACATTTTAACATTTTATATTATTTTCAGAATAAAAAAAAATCTGATAGACAAAGATATCTCCTTGACTTGATAGTAGATCCTGATATTCTCTGTTAAACTTGGATCTCAAGAGATTAAGGGACAGATATCTAGGAGAGAGTGTTACCGGATCTCCCTGTCATGAAGAGACTGAGAGAAATCCCACGTCAAGCCAATATGGCGCTGTTGAAGACTCGATTGGAGGGACTGAAGCCTAGTTATTTGCAAAGCATTTTCTTCTACTGACACACCTTGACCAGTGTTCAGATGAATGGATTTCAATTGACTGCATCGCTTCACACATAGCTCACAGAAGCGCAGGAAATTGTAGATCTATATCAAAGGAGGTAGTTGGTGTCTGTCCTTTCAGAAATCAATAGTACTATTCTTGAGAATGGAACTCACTTGATGTATGGATCTGACATATGCATCATCAACTTCAACCTTTTCCACCAGGTTATCCATGAAGTGACCAAAAACACTCTCATAACTATGTCCAATTGACCCATCTTCAATGGCTTGCTGCTCATGAAAGTCACCGGTTGCTTTCGCATTCTCAATCATGCTCTTCAGTTTCTCAGCTCTCTTCATATATTCCTCAGCCTTCCTCCTCATTGCTAACCTCATCCTTTCATCCTGTACAGCTAGAGTCATGCATCCTCACAGACAAATGGTAACAGCAGAAGTGAATACTTCATATTGACCAATACACTAAGTTACTTTTGAGTTCAGTTAGAAGTAGTTGTAGGCCTTGTTCATAGCAAATGAATGCTTCTGTGTATCGCTTCTTTTCATCCAATTCAACTGCTCTCCTCAGAACAGTAGCAGCAGCTCCAGGTTCAGTGCCAGACATTTCCCTGATATTCACCAAAATCCATATTTTAGTGCATTATCCTCATCATTTCACTCATCAAAAGTGAAAGGGAACTCCTGAATCATGAGTCTTGTAGCCATTAAATGGCAAAAGTCCCAGCCAAAGAAAGGTATTAATGGATTTTAGGATTTCAGCAGGCTGAATGTTGAGTCAGCCCCAACAACAGTTGGCATGCTAATCTTTTCAAATTAGCATAATTCTACACGAAGCAGAAGGAATTCTTAATCAGTTGAAATGAGAACAAGAACTTGAGAAAGATAGCTTGGACTACTTAAAAGATGTGAGACTTTTTCGTGTAAACGTGAAAAAGTCTCACATCAAACATCTATGCTGACTTCGTGCTAGACAAACAAAATGTACACAGATGTGTCTCTTCAGAATCCCCAATGAACTAGCCAGACACTGCAGGAATATAACATTTATTCAATGTGAGAACATGGGATGCAGAAGAAAACCAAATAAAGAATCATGACAATTCAGGGAGAGACTTTCAAGTCTTATGATGCACAAACGAGAGTAGAAAGTAATGGGAAAATCTCTTCCTGGCTGATAATGAGCACAATATCACAAAAGCCAGACAACAGTGAGGTATACCTCACTCATTGTGCTGGCATTTAAAAGGGGCACAATGTAGCAGCAATCAACAAGAGCACAAGAAGACCACTTTAAATTCTTTCGCCAAACACCTAGCAGTAACCTCAAAAACAAATAGCACCAATAGAGGCCTATCATTTCTGCAATAAGCCCAATCAGAATTTTTGAGCAGGTATATGCTCCCTTTCTCATGAATTTCAACATGGAGCACATGAAACTAGAAACATTTCCTCAAAGAAGTATGATGAGATATCACTGGAACTATTTCATGAAGCTCTTAAAGCAAGCAGAAGGGAACCAATGATGAAAACTATGTTACACGAGCATGCCAAACAGTGGCCTCCTCACGACCAGAACACAAAGTGTGAACAAATTCATTAAATTCACTCTGTTCCAGCTCAAAACTCTTCAACTGTTCCTCAAGGTTCTCAACTTCTTCCTTCAATGACACAGGGTCAGAGAATGCCAAGAGGGGAGGCCGGGATTGACACATGCGATAAAAAGCGCCCAAGTCCTTGGATGCATCTGTTGTACCAAATGGAGGATTCTGCCAGAGAAACAGAAAACACAACTTAATGCATCTAAACTTGATCCCCAATACTCACTCAATAAGTCTCAATGAGCTTTAAATATTCAATTGAGAAGCTGCTCAAATTTCTGTAGAGATTTTCATTTGGTATTATTTCCTTTGGAAATATATTGTTGAATACTGTGGTATGATAGGGAACTCACCAACTCCACCATAACGAAATCATCTGGTGGAGGACTGTCTGAGGCAATGGACATTCGATCAGAAAGTGTGGGACTTCGAGTAGTAACATGCTTCAGAATATGATTCAGCTGGGTTTCCTTTCGTTTTGGAATGCACTGGGGTTTAGTGGCACCTGGGACATGTTCTTCTCCTTCATTATCAGACTTCATCACTGCATCACTACACGATGTATCACTTCCTCCAGTTTTAGTTGACATGCTAGAGCTGTCACCTTTACTGAGCAACAAAAGCATTGGTGACTCTTGCATGAAGATCTGCGAGGACATGCTTGATAGGGAATCATTTGCAAAGGCTCCCACCTTCCGTATTGCAAACACATCTCTGGAATTAGAAAAAAACCAAATATTGAGGTACACCCCAGGCACCATTTTGAAACTTAGCCCATAACTTTCATTGTTATGGGCTGAGAAATCTGAATAATACCCATGAATTTTCTAGAGTAAGAGACCAGAGCATTGTCCATGAAATAAATTAAACAAATCAGCCATCACATATTTGAAATGTGATAATTATCCCTACATAAAAGACTTGGTCAAGGGCTTCAAGAAATAGAAATTTTGAATTTCACTAGCTGTTTCCACCCAGGCTGTATGATAGCAGCCAAATTTCATTCAGAAATGAGGGGTGATATGATGTCTCAGCCAGAAGATTTACATAAAGCTCCATCTAGCTCAAGGCAGCAAAATTATGAAAATTTTATGATTTACCAGATGAAAAAGTTTGCATGTTTCGTTCAAGATATGTTTTTTTTTTACATTGAGCCAAGTTTATTGGTACCTCATTTGTGCAAATATGCCTACAAGTGTTTGCACTAAATTGGTCTGTGCCTTGGGAACAAGAAGCACTGTTCCATGAAGTCAGAACTAGCCTAATGATAAAGCTTTCAGGCACTTTACATTTGAAAGATCAGCAACACATAGATTTCAACCTACATATTACTATACTGGTCTTCCCTGTGATGCCATGTGAAACACTGGTGTGTCACATGGCACCATAGGGAAGATCAGTGTTTCACCCTTTTGTGGTTAACATGCCAATAAATATTTTTCAGTACTTCCACCACTGGTCCAGTAATAGAGATCCAAAAAAGTAGTCTCCTTGAGTCATCAGTCTCCCACAACCAGTCAGAATTCCAAAAATCATACCTATACATCAAGTCCATACTCCTCATATCAGCAGTTCCCAGACTTCTTTGAATCACAACCCACTGGAATCCAGGACGAGGTATTTTCAAAGTAATTAAGACATGAAAAAAACTGATTGACCTTTTCTGCAGGGCAAGTTTTATCCAGAGCGGATGATGATATAGTGATTTTTTTATGCTGGGAAAATGTATGTGACCCACCTTGATGCCTCTCGCAACCCACAGTTTGGGAACCACTGCCTTATACAACTGATATCTCTTCTACAGGAATTTTCAAAACTCTCTTAATCCATCAACAAGTTCAAATGTAGTATTTATTACTGTGAGTGCATTGTACAGGGTGGCACAAAAGTTGTGCACCATAGGGGATTTCATTGTTGCACTACCTTAATTCCTGTTTATTTCTTTGCAGGTAAGTGATGGCTGCAAAATTAACAAAAGAAGTGAGGGTGGGCTTAAGATATGTTTAAATGTGTGCAACGAATCAAAGTCTTTTCAAGGTAATGGCAAATGATTCGGACATTGACTGTAATTTCCCCCATGGTGTGCAACTTTTGCGCCACCCTGTATATATGCAGCTAACTGAGAAAGCTATATGTGCTTACTTTTCTTCTTCAAATCCTTGAGCCTTCTTCTCAGGAGGACTCCTAGAAAGGACAGAATAATAAATAATACATATTAGGGACATGCTGAAACCTGAGATACATTTGGAACACAGTTCTAGCTAAAAATTAATTCTGCTTATCCATCACATTCTCTCCGTAACAAGCAAATAAAAATTTTTGCCACTTCATGCAATTGACAAAGCCATTCTTGGGAATACCATTTCTTCCCCAACAAGGAATGACAGACCTATTACCTGTCCAATCATCACTCAAATAACTTAAAGCAAATAGTTCATTTATAAGCTTTCCTCATACTTCTACAGGAAATCTTGCATGACCTGGAAATTTTTTTCAATGAGAGCTGTACAGAAGCAGGGCAGAATTATGAAAACAAATTCACCATCTTGTACTCCAATGGAAACCATAGAAGACTACCTTGATATTTCCTCCTTTCTGTAATGGAATCTGTATCAGTTTAAGATGTACAAAGTCTTAGGAAAGTCAGAAACACTTAGGCTCAACATTTTGGCTATACAGACAGTAAAAAGCATAATTATGTGTGCAGGTATTGGAGAACAAAAAAGAACATAGAGGGAGCAGGCGTAATCATACCTTCCATTGGCATAGGTCCCATTTTCATGGAAGATACGCTGATTATCTTGTTGGAAATAGTCATCTTTGACTGCAACCGGGAAAGACTTGTTCAGGCGTTGTGGACTGAGTGTCAGTTTTGTCCGGCATGACACAGATGCCTGAATTGTACCCAAAGGTGTGATCACTCCACCAACACGAACATTTTCAGCTCCATCACCTTGAATGAAAGCCAAGTAATAAAGAACATCCAAATGAGTTTACATTGGCCAAAAATGACAAAATAAATGAGCAACAGGTCATATGTTCTCACAGAAAACCACATGGTGTTCATTAAAAAAAAGTTGTACCATAAATTAAGCAAAATAGGAAGCAGCAACCAGAGGCTACAGTGAAAAGCTATTTGCCATTAGAATGGTGACTGAATTATCTGCACGTGTGCAAGATAACATACGCAAGGTGTGCAAATCAGTCAATAATGATCACAAACAAAGATGTAAAAAAAAGGCAGTACATGAGCCAACACATTTGCTGCTAATCAGGCAGTTTGTGTCCACTTCTGCTGAGGGGGAGTGATGGTATGTCTGCTGCAACAGATGGATTGGATCTGATTGCTTTTTTGGCTCTGTGTCATAAGCCAATGTTAATTAGTGAAAGTTCTCCCTTCAACATGACGTGCTTTGTGAAGTGAACTCATCACAATGTGAATGAGCTTTTGTGCAATGCTGGAACAATGTGGCTCAGTAGCCTATCAACAGTATGGAGGAATTGCAGCAATGTCTGTACACTTGTATTTGGGTGGATGGCAACAATTTTGAATGGGTTTTAAGTTACTGCTACAGGGTGAATTTTCATCAGATCTGGATGAAATTCTCATGGTCATTCCAGAATTTTATTCAATTTTCAACAGTTATACTTCAGCTGCAACACTTGTGTGCTATGGTAAAACCACCTAAGTTTGGACATCTTAACATTTATTGTTAATAAATATGCATTTGTGAGATTGACATCAGAGTTCTTCTTAACCCAAGATGATCATGTTACTAAGTGAAAGACTTGTGGAGTCCACAATCGTTGAACACAATTTTGAAATATCGGGCAGAAATGAATGTCATGTCCTGGACAGGAGAATTTCAAGAAAATGTATGTAGATGACCTTACTTGAGAAATGCTTCCCAAGGGGTATTGTTAATTATATGATAAATTCTTATTCAACAGGAAACTAGGGAATGTAACATACTGCTATATTGGGATATGCATGGCAGGAGCATATTTCTGCCTTACTTCCGTTGTGTCCCAACTACGTTGTGTTCGAACTTCATTTTTTTGCATCTAAGTTTGGACACCCAAATAAAGGGAATTATTGGCAGCTATAAGGCTTCAATGGTCATCATCTTTATCAAACCCATACCTACTCATATTGTGCTGCTGGACAAAAAAAGGAAGAATGTATACCATTAAGGAATGATGAACAAATTACAATCCTAAACTGGCTGAAAACCAAACATTGGTGCTAATCCCACTAATTTAGGGGATTACTACTTTTACTCTAGTACCATGAGTATTCATGTTTAAGAGATACCAGATCATAACACTTTTGCTCCAGAAGGTGTGATAGAAGCTTTTTGAAGTCTGCAAAAAAAAGTTTATAACTTCGGAACACAAAATGTTAAGAGACATGCTCTTTTTTGGAAATTGAAGTATAAGGTCTATTTTATTGTGGAAAATTACATAAAAATGTGAACATTTTCAAAGAATATATTTTTGCATCCACTGTTGCCCAATGCCAGTTAAGGCTGGACAGTCCATTGGATCGAAAGTGTTAAAGGGTACTTTACATAAACCCAATTACATGGACATGCCATTGCTGTCAGAGGAGGGGAAAAGAAATGTTCATTTGCACATTTCTCCTGACAAACTATATCAGTCATGAAAGGTCACATTATGGCAGTAGATAGAAAAACTTATAGCCATCTTATAAAATGGTAAAGGGGATATATATTTAAAGCCAAGAGATTGATATGTATATTGCATGCACGGTTGTCATATGTTCTCGATTACCTAAGGATACCAAAAGGCATTTCAATACTTTCATGCAATTTTGCTCTTATTGCTTCATGTAACATGATAGGCCATAATGCATCAATTGTTGTGCAGAGATGTAGATAAGGACATGTCCATGAGCCTTTGAAATGCAAAATGCTATGGCCATAATCAGATGAGTGGCATACAGATGGACAGATGATGCTGACAGGCCATTAGATTGATGAAGACATATTTTCATGGTTCCAAAGGTTGACAGGATGAGGTGACATTTGGACATAAAGGGAACAGACAGCTGCAGGGGTTGATAGCTGGACAGGCTTGGAGCATAGTATGTGGACTAATCTTTGCAGGGCATCATTGAGGTTAGAAATATGAAGAAGGTAGTATAGTTGTCCTTTTCAATGAACATCTCTTGGGCTCTCTTGAATACAAAAAATCTTTTGGGAAGGTAAGTAGAGGAAGGAGGAAAGGCTACCAGTATATGTCATGACCCAGAGAGATCCTCTGAAGATTTGATGATGTTGTAGATTGGAGGGCATTAGCAAGAAGTGAAAGATGGTGATATATCTGGGGGAGGGGGTTGGGGATTTTTCTTGTATGCCTTTCAGAGAAGTGAGCAGAGAAAGAGCTGCATGTGAAAAGAACCCCTCCATTTTGTCCAGATAACTCAGTGAGGTCTTTGAAGGATGCAAAACTTAATGGAAAAAACCACATGAAGACCTGAGAAAACAAATGAAATGTCCCCATTTTAGTGAAGCATATAACAGAGGAGTCAAGGATACATGGGATAAGGGAGAGTCAACAAGGTTGGAAAAAAGACCAGGCCATGACATACTGAAAGGAATATAAGATATGATACAGGTTACAAAGAACATGACAAAGATGAACACATTTTCCTATTTTCTGACGAATTGGCTTGGCAAGTTAATGAAACATTCATTACAGAACTGCAAATGGTCAACAGCATTACATGTATGTCTGTCAACCCAATGATATGCCTCCTCCCAATTTGTCAACCTGTCTACTGGTCCACATCTTAACCCTTGCCACCTAATTCAAAACTTCTAATAGTACTATCTAACATGGCAGCCATCTACGCAAATGTGTGTATGGTGCATGCATCCACTTGCCCTTTTTCTGAACCTGTCAAAAAAATTTATTTTTGGGTTCCCATGGCTCTTACTCATTTGCATCTGATTGTACCCAGGTTTCCACACTGCCACAATCCAAAGTTTAATAAGTTATCATCAATTCTCAAGTTCTGAATTTAACAATAACTGTTTCAAAAGCATCATTCACACACACACATTGCCATATGAATACCTGAATGACATGTACAGGGTTATTCAAAAGTCACTTCCGCTACTCAGATGACTGTCTCCAGGAAATCTCACCCTAGCAGATTTATGCCTTTGGGGTTACCCCAAGAGCTGTGTTTACTGCAATGGCCTCACCACATACTATAACATGAAGGAGAACATACGGCAGGAAGTCTGCTCCATACCCTGATATGCTTTGAGCAGCAGTTTGGAATGTGTTGCCACAATTGGAGATTATGACCATCACAAAAGGGAAAGGAAAGCACATCGAACAGCTATTATAAAAATGTATGCCATTTGTGGATCATAGGTACCATCTAGTGTGACCATAATGCCATCATAAACCACCACGACCGTGCATGTTTTCTTCCACATGGTCAAATTGGTCTACATGCCAAGTTTCACAACATTTTGTCAATAGGTGTCCTGGAGGCAGTTGTTTAAACAGCAGAAGTATCTTTGGAAATGCCCTGTACACCCAGCAGTCAATTCTCTTATCCCACATGAATCCCTTGCCACTCTCCTTCAACAACAGGACACGTATGTCCAATGAAACAGGCTAATTTTCTCAAAAACAAGGCAGCTGGATTATGACCTAGATGTTACTTTGGTAGCTACAGGAAATACTTGACTCAGACAGATAGAACGTTCTGGCATCAAGTCAAAGAATCAATCGTTTTCAGTTGATAATGATTTAAAAAGGCAAGACAACAACAAGATGCATTCATTGTATCAAAAATGTATCATGCATGAAAATTGTTACAGGAACAGGGAACTGTAACTTCTATTGCTCCTTTTAAACAACTGCTCAAAAGGTTTCCCATGGAAAATATGGCTGTGCAAGGTTGCACCACTGATGCAAGTTATCAAATTGGCTGATTTAAAAACTGCAGTCCAGTTTTCACTCAACTGTGCTATCATGAAACCATGAAACCTTCTATATCACAAGGTGAGTGCAGTGTGGAAAGAGAGTCTCAAGGCAAGTCTATCATGCCACAAGGCTTACAAGAGTAAGATTGAGTATTCACTTCCATTCCTGGATCCAAATGCAATGAATACTCACCAAGACTTTGTAACTGGGGTTCACCCAAATAAATCCTGTAGCAAATGACATATGAATCAATGCTTTGTCTTCTTGATAGGTGATAAGCAGGAGTTGTTCGAGAAACACAAATGAGGCTTTTGAGAAGTAGCCCCATCCTGTTGTATGCAGTGTACGATACACGAACGTTGGGATCACTTTCTTCTGTCACCGATAGGCACCAAGTCTCCAGGACCATACTTTCTCCATCTTCTGTTTTCAAAGAAAACTCGATGCATACAGGATTCCCATCTGATGGAAGATGACCACCAAGAGCCTTCTTTGCTTCTGCAGTGACCTCAGAGACATCCCTGATGGCCAAATTGAACTGGATAGGAAAAGAAGTTAAACTATTATGAGAATAACCAGGCATAAAGTGATTTAAGGTGAAGACTAGGGCTGTACCAATCCTTAGGCTGAACACCAGAAACCAACTGATTCAGGTGTTTCCATGAAACCAATCTTTGGGCTGTATGGTTTATCTGTTTATTATTTTTTTTCTTCTGAACTTTATTTTTATTTCTGCATGTTCAACAAGCAATGTATTATTACCTTCCAAAGAATTCTATCGATCACAGGCAGTGAAATCTTTCATGATTGGTTTCATGGATCATATGGTTAAACAGATCCTCTGGAAGTTGTGCTTTCTTAATACTCCACTATAGGGAGAAGTTTGAGATGAATCCAATTCCAAAACAGTGTGAATGCATAGGGCTAGAAGTGTGGCAGCAAAAGTAGTACAACTTCCCACTACATGGCACTAATGTTAGATGAAAGAGCACATGAGAGGCAATTGCATTCCCATTGAATCCTCCAAAAAACTCTTAATCCTTGAATAGGTCTGGTCACCTTAAATGTGTGTAGGCCTAACATTAGCATGGAACCTAGGCCTCTAGATGTAGCTTATGCTGAATGTCAGTTGGGCTTGGCCTACAGTGCAAGTTTTTCCAAATAGCAGTCATATGTAATGCTATTCTCCTTACCCTCATGATTTTTGGTGACTTCTAATACATGCTTTCATATAACAAGTCATTATAATGGTTTTTCACATCATGCTCTTAGTAAAACTGATGCATCTGATTCAAGTTAAGTTCACCTTGATGACAATAGCTCTGCAAAAATGATCTATCCTATACGCACGCAGAAATACGGGTACCAGTAATCTTTCAAGAAAGGTTATCAGAATCGGCATATGGGTCAAATTTCCATATTTGTACAGGCCTGACGTTAGTGAAAACCAAATTATGACTTACCCAATCAGTTCCTGATACTGAAGGCTTACTCTTCATGTTAATTTTCTCTCCCAAGCGGGACTGTACGAGGACTTGAACGCTTTTTAAGACGAAGAACTTCGTGAACTTGTCGAAGTCCCTTCGATCTTGAGCCGTCTGCCGATGATACGCCATTTCACGTTGAAGACGTGTTGGAGGCACAGATGAATCCGGGAGACTAGCTCATTTCAGACGTAACACAATTATAAAAAGGCTGGCTGTTCGTAAAGCTACTTACAATACCTCAAATTCACAAGCATTACTTCACTTGCATGAACGACGTCATTCTTGCCCAACAGGCCATGTCTTTCTCATGCACGCTGCCATATAGCAAATGCAACGTCAGCACACGATAATACCCAATTCCTAATCCTTTCTTCGTGATTCAATCTTCTGCGTCACCTCATTATAATTCATTCCAAAAAATGATCCGCTAGGATAAAATTTAAAAAATGTTAGTCTCATTCGAAAATTCATTCTTCTAAGAGTTTCGAACCTATGATTTTGGTAATTCTCAGTTTCTGGGAATGCCACCCTGGTAGCCAGTGTGGCTGCCTCCATGTGGCCACTGTGAGGTGACCCATCCGCCAACTATCGTACGCCGTAACAGCCCCCATAGTACCTATATGTGGATCATAGCCAAGCTAAATCTGAGATTACCGTAATAGGAAGCTATCAAGTGGTACTCAGGCAAGAAACAGGACTAGAAGACGAGTCTCAGGAATTCCAGGGCAAGAACTATTCTCTTTTACATAAGACTCAGACAAAACCGTAGGCATGTATCATTGGGTAAGCCGAAACGTTGAGCTTAAGCCTATAGTACAGTATTTGCAGGCGTAAATGAACCTGTGGTCTTGATGAATCCATGGATGGAAGCAGAAATGCGTATTTATTTACATGGTGCTTACAACATACCAAAGAAGTATGAAGAAATCTGGTGAGGGTAAATGTTGAATGAATTCAGTAATTTTGATCATGAACAAGAGGGCTGGATGAAGCCTTAATTAATGTTAATCTAAACTACAACAGGAGATCGAAATCAAGGGACTTGTAACATTTTACCAGTATCAATATTAGTTTGGATGAATAAAGGGGATTTGACAGAAAAAATACTGAATTCAAAGTTTTCATTGATTGCCACTTATTGTAATCAACCATATATTATTGTATATGATTACATCAATGTGATAAAGTATTGCCCACTGTATCAAAAAAGACTTAACCAAGCACTATATCAGTTTTATAAGCTCATGAAAATCAATCCATTTAATATCAGTCTTCATTGTTTAAACTGGATATTTGCCATGAAAATTAGTAGAGCCATCAAGTATTGGAACCTTTGTACCTGGTCCTGCCATAAGTACTGTTAGAAGATTTTTTTGTAATAACTCTGTTAATGTAAAACATATGCTGTATCTGCTAACAGCATTTATTTCCCTACATAATTACTAACAGATTACAGAAACATTATTCAAAATGTCCACCCCTGGCCTTCACACATGACTTTGAACGATCAGGCCACTAATCATTCGCAGTATGCACCATGTCCATGGAGATATTGGCTGCTAATTTTGCAAGGGCTCACTTGAGACTTTCAATATTTGGATATCTTCTGTGGCAGGCCATCAGCTCCAACTCTGCCCACAGTTTGTAGTCCAGTGGGTCTTGAACCCACTGGACTACAAACTGTGGGCCCAGTCCCAGATGGCCAATCTGGGGCCATTATGAACTCAGGGACATTGTTGGTTAACCACCCCTGCATTGTCTTAGCCTTGTGAGCTGGTGCAGAGTCTTGCTGGAAGATCCAGTTGCCCCCATTGAACATTGTTTGGCTGAGAGGCTTCACTGTCTTCTCTAAGACATCTTCCTTACACAATTTGGCTGATTTCTTCACTCCTTGCTCACAAAAATACAGCTTGGTGACACCTGCATGGCTCACCCCCCACCAAATCATGATGGAAGCAGGATGGTGGCCTCTCTCCACCTTATGGATGACTTCGGCAGCTTCCTGAAAGTTGTGGGCATACGCTTAGTTGTTTTTTCGGTTGTATTTTTCTTCAATTGTGAAGATTTTCTCATCAGTAAGGAGGATTTTTTGGTGTCTGTTTTGTGCAGCAATGCTTTCGATTATGACCTGATTTCTTTCAGAGATGGAGTCAGCATGTGTCCTGTGCTTCTTTGGTAAGCACCCATCCTTAGGTCTGATTTAATCCACTGAGACATGCTTCTAGTAGAAATGGCCATTTCCCTGGCCATCACTTTCTGCTTGTGGTGAGGACTTTGCCAAATCCTGTTGCTAACTGTTTTGATGACTTGTGGTGTTCTGGCAGTGTGTGGATGTCCAGATCTAGGATGGTCTCGTACTCCCTGAGTATCATTGTAGTGTTTGATAGCTTGGTAAACAAACTGCCAACTGATTCCAAGTGGCTGCAAAGTCTCGAAAATGGTTGCAGGTTTCTGACCCACTTTGTGCAGGGCAATCACTGCTATGCGATTCTCTTTGTCACCCCACTCCATATTTACTGCACATAAAAACAGCAGCCAAAATGTTACCAAACAATACAGTAGATAATATACTGCAGGTTTACTAGGTTACAAGATTTTAGCTTATTTTGCTAGAATGCAAGGAACATGTAAATTTTGTAACAGTATTTTGGCAGAACTAGGTACTTGATATGCTACAGGGTGGCCCAAAAGAAAGAGCACCCTTTTCCATGTACAATTTAGATGTGATGCTTTCAAATATATTTTTTCTGGTTACATGCTATGGAAAGAAGAAAGGCTTAGCTACAAAATGGCTTTTTTGGACTTGAAATAATTTAACGGTGAGTTAGAAAAAATTATTGGATTTTGGATACAAAAAATCAGTGTTGAGCTCACCAACTGCATATGGTGGTGGGCACATCCAATCATCCTCACTATGTTTCCTGAGGCCAGGATTTTTTCCCCCCTTCTTTTGAATGTCAAACCATTGGGGGGATGTTTGGTCAAGTCAGTGAGTGCAACGTCTATTTTTTGTAGCCGAAATGTATATTTTTTCTAATTCATCGTTGAAGATATTTCAAGTCTGAAAAAGGCATTTTGTAGCTGAGTCTTCTTACCAGTACATTTAACCAGAAAAAAAATTTTTGAAAGCATTACACCTAAAATGCACATTGAAAAGTGTGGCCTTTTTTTTTGGCCACCCTGCTCATAGAAAAATTTTATAAATCAATAGTATGTTAAAGGTAAATCAGGTTCTCAATGGTGAATAAGTAGTTATCTTTGAATTGAGAAAATGAAGTCAAATATTTTTATTTTTAGGTGTACAGATGGGGGAAATGAATGATTCATCTTCATCCAGTGAGAATCCAAAGAAGGCTGAACTCATCATGGCACCTGATAAAGAATTAGTCTTTGAAGGTCCTTTCAATGAGACTGTGATATCACAGATTTTGCTCACAAATCCCATGCCTAAACCTTTGGCCTTCAAAGTCCGCACTACTGCCCCAAAGAACTACTGTGTCAAGCCTAATGGTGGCATTCTTCAACCCCATGAAAGACGTGAACTCAAGGTCATGTTGTCACCTTTCCAGTATGATCCAGAGAAGGAGTACAAGGACAAATTCATGATCCAAAGAATGATTGCTCCTGTTGGTGAGAAAAATCATGTTAAGCTCTTCAGTGAAGCACCACCCTCAGCCATTTGTGACAGCAAGCTGCGCTGTGTGTTCAAGACGCCAGCAAGAGATGATGCCAGGTCATTCATGGAGAGAGATCAGCTGACAGGTAAAGATGGTGATCAACTACCAATCATGCGATCTCCAGAGAGTCTGGAAAACAAGACAAATAAGAAGCTTGGGATGGATTCTGGTATCAGTAGGGAAAGAGGCATTGAGGAGAAAGTCTTCACCATTCAGGTCTCATGCTTTGGGTTGCCAAAAATCATCATGAAGTTTTTGATCATTTCTGTGATTTTCATGGGTGCCATGTTCATGGGGATCCTTTTAGGAGCTGCACTTTTCTTTGATTGAACATCTCATTCTTCCTGTCTGTTGCAATAATCTGACTTTTACAGCCCTGTGATAGTACCTTTTCTTCCTTTTTGTAATATGTTCTTCTGCAACCACCTCTGATGAAGAAAAAGTATTGTTACCAAAGCAGAAAGTTCAGAAAGCAAAAATAAATTGCAACAGCATGTAAGTGTAAAAGTGAGTTGGGTTTTACTAGTATTCACAAATGTTAGCTTTGGGACAAATCAGTTTGAAAAGTTTTTTTCTGCCTCATCTGGTCTTTTAGGAACAGTGGTTCAAGTTTTATGTCTCTTGCATCTCCTCAGCTTCTGTTAGCCCCACACAAAAAGCCTCATTCCTACCTTTCGACCTGTTTTAACCTATTGATAGCCCCAGGAGATAGACCACTCCTGGTGGAGAGGTCTTAGGAGTTATTTTTGGATCGATCTACAGATCTAGAATCTGAAAGCCAGAGAGGATCCTTGTCTAATGCTGTGTCAAGTTTTGCTCTGATTCTAAAATTCAAATGAACAGATCACATAATTCATCACCCATAGGAGATTCACTTACAGGCCCCAGTAAAAGAGTTTATGGGTTTTTCTCCACTCATTTGAAGCAATGGAAGATTGGAATAATTTTTTTGTAATAGAGGAACAACTGGTTAACAAAAAGAAAAAGTGCTTTCTACAATAATGAGGTGCTACTTGAAGAGGATTGAATGAGTCTTCCTGATGTTAGGGTTGTTTTCTTGTCCCATTACAGCAGACTTAGAATTCAGCAAGATTCACCTTTTTATGGTTTCTACTTGTAGCAGTCCAAGAACCTGATTAGGAAAAGTATTAAAATTTATCATGAGGGAGTACAGTGCACTTGAACTCATTTATAATGTCATTTAAGAGACCAGGAAAAAATCGTTAAGAGTAGCCAAGATTCATTATAACAGAGTTTACATTTTCCCCAGTTATTAGAACAGATGAGCTCAGAATACCTATTAAGAAAAGATCTCTTGGTGTCTAGTTGTTTTTTCTCCCTCCATCCTCACACACCCTCCCTTAGTCATGAACATCATGCACACACAAGATCCTGCTGGAGTGCAGGTTCCCGAAAAATGAGTCAGAGATTTCCAGTTATCATTTTACCAAAAAATTGAATTTCAAAAATTTCAGGAGTATGATGATAAATGAGTTACTTCACAATATTGTCAAATTTTTCTGGGGTAAAAGTTGACTTTGCTTTAACTGAGATTCTTGCATTAAATAAGATAAATTTGCATTAGGTTGGGACCATGCTTTATTCAATGATATAATTGAGGTCTCAGTATGACAACCTGTTATAGCTGAGTTTGACTGTATGTACCAGTACAACCAACAGTGATTATGCAGAGGGAGCAGAACAAGCCTGTATGCTTGCTATAATTCTAGTCATTGGTGTGATAGACTATTTTTGAGTATCCCTTGCTATGGGAATTGAGGCCAAAAAGATATTATTTCAAGATATTTGGCCATGTAAGTTATTGTGTCTTTGTTATGGGAAGGAGTGAGAGGAATGGGAGTGAGTTGATGATTCCCTTTGCAGCTGAGATGTCATCGGACACGTCTCCTCACCCTCCAGTGATGTCCATTCATCAGAGGTCCCAGTGTGCCCTGCATAACAAAGATGACTCCTCAACTCTAAAGCCCTTTGATCAGGGTAGCTCAAGTCTTGAATTTGTTCAGATTAGTGGTCAAATGGTGTGTTACATCTTTTTGTGTGCTTTTCTCTTGGGAGTTTTATTTGTAATACTATATTCTTAAAATATTATGCTCAATTATCAATTGTTCTGCATGATGTATATTCTATGCCTTTAACAAAATGAGTGAGGGAGAGGATTGTTGCCTAAGAATCTCATATCATGCTATCTGAAAGCTGTGTTTTATTTCTTGTTTCCTACTAAATGCAATATATTTTTTTCCACAGAAAGCATACCAAGTGACAATGAAATTTGGCTACCTCATTTACTTCGAAAAATAATTCTACTAGGAATGTAAGAGAAATAAAAATGCTTGCATGAGATCCTGACCATAAAAAATTATCAATAACTTGTTTTCCAGGCAAGGGAAATGGATGAGTTCGTAAGTTGCGAAGCAGTTGTAGTCCTGGACCCTTTTTTTTTTTTTTAGAAAATGATTCCCTTATGATTTCAATATTACCTCTTTCATAAAATTCTCATTCAATCATTTAGTAATTTTTTGAAAAGCTACAAGCTGTCAGCATGTTAGCACTAGTGTTACCTTGGTCTAGAATAATTTGGATTTGATTTTAAATTAGAAACAATGCAATTCAGAGCCAGCTCATTGCAGGTTGCAATGCAGTTGAGGTATCTCATTCTCCAGAGAGCTCTGAGCCAATTCAGTACTTTTTGTGCATGTAGTAAATTTTGATACTTTGATTTCTGAAGTCATGTGTTGATTGTTGTGTTTTCTTCAATAGTCCTGAGATCACAGTTCTGTGGCCATCAAACAAGGTGCTGAGGATAATATTATTTATTTCAGGGTTCCTCAAGAACTTCAGACAAGATGGCCCTTTGTACAGTTTCCTGCATGCTTTATGTGCTTGTGATATTGTTGGGATTGTCTTCATCCCAGACATTAGCCCCTCAGGGTCGACCACCAGATTATTCCACCATCTTAAGTCAGCATGTGAAGGAAATGGAAGAGAGCCATTCCCCAGGAAAGGTCCATCAGGTTGCCCCCAGTGTCAAGAAAAATGGTCCACTCACTGGTGACACTGAGGATGATAACGACAAACCTCATGAAAGCATGAGAGGGTCAGAGGAGACACAATATGGACCTCCACACAAACCCATCAGCCCTAGGAAGGGTGTCGGGGATCCTTCAACAAATGCTTCAACACAAGCACCTTCTAAACAAGTTGGAGGCAAGACCATTGAATCAGGACTAGTTGCACTTAACACTTCATCTGTATTGCCATCTCCAAATCTTCACTCCACAACATTGAACATCTCCTTACCAAAGAATTTTTCCATCCCTCCAGTTAGTGGAGTTAATTTTCCTGGATTCCTCAGCACAAGTAATCCACATGGAGATGTGAAAGGAGAAACAGATGCTTCTAAGAAGAATACATCTTCCCAAGCCAAACTTTCTGAATCCTCTGTAGTTTTGAGTGCCACAACTTTGAAGACATCAAATTTTACTGCTACTTCCACTACTTCTACAACTCCCAAGTATGAACCAATCGGTGAAGAAATGCCAAAGCCCTCTCTCAATAATGTGAGCACTCCAAAGCCCCGCCATCACAAACCAACTGCTGCTTTTGATGGATCGGATCCTTTCAGTGGTAAATATGACCAATCAACTGTCGAAGCGTCAACTAGGAGCAACACAGTGCCGATTGTGGTGGCGGCAATGTTTGCTGTTGTGCTTGTTTTGGGCTTTGCATTTCTGGGCTTGCGAAAAGTAGTCGATCATTGGCAAAGGCGACATTACCGTCGCATGGATTTTCTCATTGATGGTATGTACAACACCTGAAATCTTGCCATCTTTTCTCGCTCTTGTTGGTGATTCTCCTTCTGTGATATCTCTGTGCACGGTTGAACTGCGATGCTTTCTCATCCCAAAATCATTGTGTATAGGTCTCATCATGATTTCAATCTCTGCATGGTTGAACTGCGATGCTCTCGTCCTGAAATCGTCATGAATAGTTCTCAACATTAGTTCAATCGCAATCTCATGTTTAAAAAAAATGTTTTTAATGGGAATTTCGCGTGTTCCTGTTGTTCTGAGTCATTTCAATGTATGCCATGTTGCAGGCATTAATAAATATTATATCTCGCTACGCAAATCTGGAACAGCTGATTCATTCAAGCAAATTTTGAAGCCTTGCCCAGGCGTGGATCGCAGAAAATTAGTCGATTTCGTTTTGTCACTAATACAACGTTAATCTCTTTTCTTTCAAAATATATAGGCCTATATCCCCTTTGCAACGTATGTTGGAATAGTAGGCCTACATCAATCTTCACGATGTTTTCACCTCAGGTCTTATGTGGGAAGATTTCATTCATTGGCCAATTATGAAAAAAAACCAGGCCCATGAAAATTGCAATATTCCAGAGGAGCACGTGAATTAATTAGCGGGAGATCGCTCGGTCCGCTGAGTCGTACTTCGTACCAACGAGTCCGAGGTTTTGCAGTCTAGTTTTAGTTATCTCTCTACTAAAGAACAATGTTCGTTAGCTTTAATCGAGCTTTTTAGACATGATAGGTTCATTTCATGAAAATCATTTCTCAATAAGGAAATTGTTTTTTTTCTTTGTTTTTTTTTTCGACTGGCGAAAATGTTAACCAATGTCATTTATGGGATCTTAAAAACTCCCCTTTTTGTTTCCAGCCAGCTGGGAAAAATGTAAAGTTTTATTTTCTGCCAGGGGATTCAGATCTACAGATCGCTATCCCAACAATTGTAGCATGTCATTTTAGACCACAGCATTTAATGTGGCCGCTACAATGAAGAAAGACAACATAAATGTATCTAGATAAGTTTGTATCTTATAAGTGTGTTTGGTCCCCATCTGCATGCTTTCCTGCTGGGATGTGTTTATGCACTGATTAGCAGAAACTGTAATAGTATTTACCCAAGCATATTGTAAGAAAAAATCAGAACTGTACAAATGATTATATTTTTCTGTAAGAGTCATTGGTACGGAGCTAAGCGCCCCACCCCGCGTTGAGCGTTATTTTTTTGAAGAAAAATTAGATTTAGCACAAGGTGCGTGTAGTGTGTGCGACGAGAGGAGGAGAGAAGGCATGTCAATAAGCAGGGGGGAGAGTAGCATGTCTCGGAGCGCACCTATGCTCGTTAGGGCAGCGGAATTTTCTCCCATTGCAAAGGTCAATTTATGCCGAAAGAAAACGACTGTAAGTGTCAGTGCGACACCATCCACATTTACATGCATATCTGATCTGATTTGTTTTGCAATCCAGTAATACGAGAAAGCAAAATTACTTACAAGCTGGGGAGATTGATTGTTAAGTGAAGCGAAGCGGTTCGGATGGTAAATTCTTGAAATACCGAAGAGGCAAGAAGGTGGTACCGAGGCCGGCCGGCGGTAAACCAGGCCCTGAAAGAATGTCCAATTGTATTCCTGTAACTTATTGACATTGGATATTCAACGTGGCATATGACTGAAAAGATTGGTAAGAAACTCCCTTCCCCCAAGCTTCACCAAATACTGAGGCCCCAAGACATCCACGGCCATTACTTCTCTACGTTCTTCTCAGTCAAACCACAATGAAAAAATGTCCAAATGAAAATGAAGACCCTTTAGATATTGAAGCATTTCAAAGCGATGCATTGGATTTGGAAAGCCACTACATTGAGCCCGAGTGCATTCATTTATTCAAAAAGATTATGATTTACAGTTTCCGAATTGAATTCGTCCCACCCCCCTACAGTGGAGAATGGAGAAACACAAATTTCCAGAGATTCCGCTTCATCAGGTGATAGACGTAACCACCCTTTTGTAAGATGTCACCACCCGCAATCGATGGAAGCGCTCCTATAGGGGGTACGAATTCAACAGTGTAGTGCTGAGTGTCGTGGAGAACCAGATAGGAACCTCCAATTGCAAGAGATCGGAAAGAAATGTCTATCTCGGCAGTTAGTTCTCGGCAAGACGTCTGGCTTTGTAAAGTGCATCTTTAGATCGCGTTTGAATTTGAATCTTCGCCGATGTAGAAATAAATTACCTTTATTCCAGGTCGCAACCATGATGACGCACGCAAGCAACAGTTTTGGAACGTTCACCTCTGTTCAAAACTCTCACCGCATTTCATCCATTTCGGAACTCGAGTCTATAAGGAACATATCACTATGCCGTGCCCTGTCAGTATGAACCATCTCTCAGGCAATAGTCGTATGCCTCTTGAACGATGTTATATTGAATTATAATCTAATACTGTGACTGTAAATGGAATATACACGGCTCGTGCTCAAAGCCTGCAATCGGCAGAATTTTATTGCCTATTGCACACATTTTGCCATAACACTCCTTATTTCTCGCAACAATGCAAGCACGATGGTTGCTTTCTCCATGAAATAGGCAAAAAGTTTGCAAATGCGTGCATTGAGCAGTTGTGCGAAATGCGCATGGCACAAAAGAGCAGGTTCTGCAGTGCAATTAGTGAAATCCTGGCCACGTCGTGTTCCTGCCGTCATTCAAGCCGGAGTCCAACACACTTTTAGGCTCATTTGGGACTTTTTGGCTTGGATGTACATCGAACGCGAAGGGAACAAAGCAAAAGTCTGTTTTGTTATTCGATATGATGGATTATTTCCTCATTTTATTTCCGAGTGAGAAATTGCAGACTTTCCGTGTCGTCGGTCTGCGCAAAAATATTGACACAACGATCCAAAAATATCGTGGTTTCAATATCCATCATATCAAATCAATGCTGCAAGGTCGAGTCAACATTGGCTCTATGCTACGAGACCAGTCACAATATTGCTGCGACATTGAATTCCCATTGTGCTCCTGAGGAGCTTTTAATACTGAGGGCATCAATATGCTCTCAGTATATTGATATGCTAAACTGGACCACCTTCATTTCAATGCTGAGGTAAGATAAGACTTAACGTTATGTGGATTTAGAATTTGCGTCCATGGAGAGGCATCCCCAGTTGAACCCTCCTGTCTCCATCCTCGGAGTCAGAATCTTGTTGGGCAGTAATTCCTCGTTCGTCAAATGGGGGCAAAATTTCGATGTCTTTCCCAGTGTCGGCTACGAGGAAAAGGTCAACCACCGTATTGAAATTACTGGGGATTTATTCCATTTGCATGTAGAAGTAACTCTCTGTATCGGCGATTAGGGCGCCATCTCACTTCTGCCCTGGGAACGTTGTTGGAATGCCTGTCGGAAGGCTCCTCAGACATCATCTTCATGTAGCATTAACAGGTTATTGAGCACTCAATTAGAGCACTGCATGAATCGAATACCTCATTTCCCACATTGTCCGCCGCGACCTTCGTTCGGGACACTGCTCAGCTTTGCAAATTCCTCCCTCCGCAAGGCTTTCCGCGTTGAAGAACATTCCGGACGAGGATATTTACAGGAAGGGGAAGAGAAGAGAAACAAGTCTTTCTCTTCCTCTTCCTCTTCCTCTTCCTCTTCCCTCTTCCATCCTTCTGCCAAGAAGATACAGGAGAGGATGGATGAATGTGATGAGTTTTAGTTTGAGAGCACCGAGATGCACGTGAACCGAGGTGGTGAATGAAGTTCTCTCTTCTAAAATGTAAACACATCTGTACTCTTAGACTCGGCTGGGTATGCCTTCGAGTAGACGTCATGCAGTTTCCTTCCTTGATGGAATCATGATTCGTCGTCGGTCACACAAGGTGTCCTCGGCCCTGCCCAGTCGATCTGGCAGGACCTCCATCTCTCCCCCTGCCCTCTTTATTGTGAGTCTCCGTGTATGTTTTTCTTTCTAACACTCCCAGTCAAGCCTTGTGAGAAATGATCCACCATCATTTATTTCCATTCTCCGATGTTTCCCCTTCCAGTGTCGTTTCGTGGCCGTAAACACGAACGAAAGGAGGAAAGGAAGCAATCCTGTGGAAGTTGTTTCAGCCATGCCTGCGCGTCTGAGTCGGTTGTGCCTGACGATATAGCGGGCCAACCGTCTCCCTAGGCTGTCTTTGTTTTCCGAATTCCACTGATTTCGTCGACAGCAGGAAATTGAA
Organism: Darwinula stevensoni; assembly: GCA_905338385.1. Taxonomy (NCBI): domain Eukaryota; kingdom Metazoa; phylum Arthropoda; class Ostracoda; order Podocopida; family Darwinulidae; genus Darwinula; species Darwinula stevensoni. Next base: position 34,261 of record CAJPEV010000490.1, read on the forward strand.
TGATATCAGGCTAACGTCGTCCCGTGAGGTTTTACTTTGTTAACGGCTCTAACAACGCTGCGTGAATATCCATTCACAGACGTATACCGGCTATGGGGTATAGTTCGTTCTTCATCACAGCCAGACTTATCTGAGAAGATGGCAGAATCTTTTATCTTCTTGCTGACATGTCCGTGCGAAACATGATTCGCGACCTCCTTGCCTCAGAGGCGTCAAATAGAAACGGCAGCAGGACAAAATATTGAATGAGATGATGAAAACAGAAAGACGGAAGGTGCTATCCTGCAATTGATTGTGTAGTATTTTTAACCCAGATGGGAGACTTTCCTGGATCCATCCTGTCTCTGTTATTCTCTTTCTCCCTTTCTCCAGTCCGTGCAAGCAGACCCCAGATACGTGTGACTTTTTTGTTCTCTCTCCTCCAGAGCGAGGCTTTGGACCGTGGAAGTGGATGGCGATCTCGGTCGGGCCGGTGCTACTGTGAAAGTGGCGTGATGGAGGAGGATGAATCCTTGAATGACGACGAGGCACGAACCCCAGTTTCCGTCTTTCCAAGTCTCAGCGAGATTCACGATTCGTGAGTGCACCTGAGCCCTAAGCCTCGTCCATATCAGCAAGTTTTAATTGCATGTACGATGAAAGAAAGTTTTGAAAAAAAATTTTAACGAAAACTTTCGAAGAAACCTCCCAGAGCATTGAAAGTCTTGCTTTCTGGTGTGAACGAGACCTCAGATTATAGTGCCGATTCAGGTTTTTTTTATTGCACGAGTCTTTCAACACTTTTTCGCGATCGAATTTCTCAACATCTTGAGTTCAACTTGAAAAATTAGTATGCCACAGGATAGTTCATTTTTTTCATCTTTCATTCATTCGTCTTTGAAAAAAGAACTGCTAACGGCCACAAATATGCTTAAATTTCTCTGGATTTGCCTCAAAATCCGTCTGATCTGAATCCAATCAGCTTGGCAATTCCCAAAATTTCAATTTCTTTTCTGTTGCAATTACTGTGCCAGACACCAAATTCCCGTACCTCTCTTCTGTAGTCACGAATCTAGTGTTACTAACGTTGACGGAATGCTTCAGCTTCGACGTTCACCAGCGTCATTTATCAGGGATTCTAGGAACGTGTCGTAAGATGAAAAATGCAAAAGCGCCACGAAATGTTGAATCACTGTTCAGAAGAAGCTCTGATATGGAACGTCACCCCACCCTAGTAGCATCAGATATTAGTTCAATGCTGGACCAACATTGAACACATTGTCTATATATGATCGTACATTTAGCCATTATTGCCAATATCGGCTAAATATTGGCTTCCCAATATTGCAATTCCATCATCGATCCAATATCGGCCCAAGTTGCACGTAGAAGTTTGTTTTGGAAATGTTGAAGTTCTCATCCAGGCCACTAGATGGAGGTATGGGTCTCGCTTTTCGCTCAGTACACAAAGTGCACTTCCCTCTTTTCATGGCATCATCACTCACAGGAGTGTTTAGTAACTCGCCATATGTTTTTCCTAGTCTCATTATAGCAATCAATAAAATCGGAAACGCAATGATTTATTATCCCCATATCCGAGACATAAGCATGGAGCCCAGGTGGTAAACAAACTCATATTCCCGATGAGAACCTGCTGCATGCATATCACGTTACGAATTTTTCATCTCTCGACTATGTCCATTGTCTCTGACTTTCGTTTCTAATCTCCGGGACTGAATAATTATTCTGCCCCCAGGGGAGGGAAGGAGGACAAAGCCTCTGGGTATTTCGCAGAACAGGAGAGGGTTAACTGTTTTCTGGATAATACTAACATTATAACATTCAGTGTAACATGTACCTGTATATTTCACGATCGTCATCATTGACCTGGTACTAGGGGTGCTACTTGGGTCCCTTCAAACAATTTGAAACAAATGACGTTGAATCAATATTGAATGAACGTTCGGAACGTTGATACAACGTTGGTCCAACGTAGTTTTGTTTGCTGGGGTGGAGGTGAGCGTTCCAATAAGCAACGTCACAAAATGTTGGCCCAACATTCAGCCAGTGTTGAATTTCAATGTTCATCTGAGTATCCCGATAAGCAACATTGAAATATTGACTTCAACATTCAACGCTGAATGAACGTTTGTTAGCTGGGGACGTATACCAGGACATAAAACTTCGCCTGCTTAGTGCTGAGGAACTAGTTCATGAAAAAGTGTCTCTGTTACTAAAGACGAGAATGATTCTAGCCTTCCAGAAACCTGTAGGCACAGACATCATTCGACCTCTCCCTGCACGTGGAACAAATTCACGTGTTAAAGTCATGTAATCCTCATGAATGTGAATGTGGACGGCGAATAACAAAAGGGTCTATAGAGATCAAGTGCAATAGATACGAAGGAGAATTTGAACACGACTATTAAGAATGATAACCACGATACACTTCCCCAGCCACGACACTCCCCGAGACCGGAATCCAAGTTAGGATGGAAGGGGATCGATTCTGAGAGGAGCCTCAGGCACTCGATAGGTGAGCTTGGTTACTAGCCTGGGTTCACCTAGGTAGGAATACCACTACAACAGATGGGAGCATGCTTTCAGAGCATGCTTTCAATTCTTCACGGATTGGTTTTAACGAGTCATGATGCTATTAATGTATTAGTCCTGGCGAAGGCCACCTCAGGGGATTAGTATCAAAAACGCTCTCCGAACAGATTTAAGAATTTCCGTGTCGACCCAAGATGCGAAACCAGTTCCAATCGAGTAAATCTTTACTTCCTGTGTGAAGAACTCCGTTCCCAATCGAAAGGGCCTCCAACAAAAATGGAATGGTGGCACCCTCAACCGATTCGGAATGCCACACCTTCATTATTACATGTGGGAGAATCTGCTGTGGGCGAGGCCGCCGAATGGGATTACGTGTTCTCCGTGTACGTAAAAGGGCCCTATATATATGTACTGACTCCAATTAGATAAGTACCGGTGAGATTCGGAAGGACTAGGCTGGTCAGCAACAATAACAATGGATATATTGAATGTATACCACTCACTCGTATAGTCTACAGGCACCAGGCAGGAGGGAAGTTGATACGTCAAGGGCGACGGGAATAATTTACAGGTCCCTATACAATCCAGACATACAATACACACCGTTGTACAATGTCACACGATCACATCCACAC
>CAJPEV010000490.1:37595-110810 GCA_905338385.1 Darwinula stevensoni
TCCAACCAATATAGTTGTATCCAGACATGCCAATCAGACATCATTAATGAGAATATAAAGGAATAAATTAAAATTCGGACCGCAATTTTTTCACTTTCCCTGATGGCAGTTTTCCTTATGTATGGTATGAAAATCCTTACTTGTCCTCAGGACAAATCAAGTAGATGAATTCGATAGAAAAGATCTGAGGTTGTAGATCAGGGCTCACGGGAGACATCTACCGTCGAAGCTGTGCACCTGACTGAAGGCGACAGAGAGCACTGAAGATGCCTAAAGACATCCCTAAGATGTCCCTAAGACATCCTCCTCAAGATATCGAAAAGCGTTCGACTGAAGATATCTTCAAGATACCCCCTCCAGGATATCCAGAAGCATTCGACTAAGGATGTCTTAAAGATATCCCGAAAGGGATATCTCTAAGATATCGACTGAAGATGTCTAAAAGACGTCCCAAAGACATCCCTTGTGAGATGTCCGAAACCGTCCGAAAGAAGATGTCTTCAGGATATCCTATAAAGACACGGGGACAAGTCGTCCAGTTAGGGACATCCCTGGGATATCCCTGTGCTGTGTGGGTAGGACATGTTAAACAGGACGGGATCCCTTATAGGCAGATATTCATTGTGAGGAGGTTCGCTATTGGGAGGTACTGGAAGGCATGCCTGACACGATGTATATGATGAGGATGAGTTATGCTGGCGTCTTCATGTTTGTAACTGTTGGAAATTATGGAATTAGCTGTCAGGACACTGGATCCGGAGAAAGGGTTGTGAGATTCTTAAGATGAAGTAATCTTGGTTTTTCGAAGTTTTCCTTATTTCTTTTGTGGGCGAGGCCGCCGAATGGGACTACGTGTTCTCCGTGTATGTAAAAGGGCCCTATTATATATGTACTGACTCCAATTAGATAAGTACCGGTGAGATTCGGAAGGACTAGGCTGGTCAGCAACAATAACAATGGATATATTGAATGTATACCACTCACTCGTATAGTCTACAGGCACCAGGCAGGAGGGAAGTTGATACGTCAAGGGCGACGGGAATAATTTACAGGTCCCTATACAATCCCGACATACAATACACACCGTTGTACAATGTCACACGATCACATCCACACTCTCACTGTCCACCATCTAGTCTCGCCTCCACCCCCTTGTCCCGGTCCGGGGAGGTCTCTTGTAGGTGGGAGGTGTCCGGTAGGGGGTGGCTCCTCCTCCACTCCTCGGTGAGGTCCGCCGCTAAGCCCACACTTTCCAAAATGCATAACTCCCCGTATGGATAAAATAATACAACACAAATGGGTTGATTTTTAAGGGCAATGGATGGGTTAGTGTGGAATTGGTTGTAAACCGATGAGAATGGTTCCTTCAGCATCCTGCATCAAGTCTCTGGGTACAACACCCTGGTCCCACAGGAACGTCCCCATTGCATGAAGGGCCCCATTGCATGAAGTTCACATCACGGATGGCTTCTGAGCCTGTTGCATGGTGGGGAAGTTAGTGATGAGGTCAACGGTTGGGCAGTGTATTTTCTACATGCTTCAGCAGACAACTTCAAATGAGACTGACGAGCGCTGCATAGCAATATTCATCTCAGATAGCAAAGTTGTGTTGAGTCTACGTTTGTCCAATGTAATTTGTCGACCTGGAATACGTGCAAGCACCCTACATCGCATGCCCACTTTCCACCGATATTGGACCAATGTTGTCAGGTCACCAGGTCTCCACATTCAACCAACCTTTGTCAACCTTCAGGCAATGCAGCCACAATGTTTCTTGCCCTCCGGGTTTCTTATGCCAGCTTAGAGAAGCAGCTCCTTCTAAGTACAGACTTAACCTTGCATGTGCATCGCATGCTCGTGACTTCCAGGAGAGCGCCAACCGAAGTTTTTCACATCCCACACAGCACAGGGATATCCCAGGGATGTCCCTAACTGGACGACTTGTCCCCATGTCTTTATAGGATATCCTGAAGACATCTTCTTTCGGACGGTTTCGGACATCTCGTTAGGGATGTCTACGGGACATCTTCAGGACATCTTCAGTCGATGTCTTAGAGATATCCCTTTCGGGATATCGTTAAGACATCCTTACTCGAATGCTTTTGGATATCCCGCAACGGATATCTTTAAGTCATCTCACAGTTATGGGTACCCAGCACAGCACTGAGATAAATTTCAGAAAAGTTCCTTATGGAACTCAGTACTCAGAAGAAATGTCTTTTCACCCCGGGCTATTATCAATAATACATCTTATCAAGGAAAGCAGCGCTCTCCCCGAGTTTGAGTGGATGGCTGCCACCCTAGCGCCGATATGGGCCTACGCTCCCCCATTAGCAGCCAAAGTGGGCCCAACGTTGCGTGCATGTAATTTTTTTCATTCTCAAGAAACAGATCTGCTAGTCCTCCATATATTGAAAGAGGCTATGAAAGTGAAATATTTTCTAACCGCCAATTCCTATCCCACACAGCACAGGGATATCCCAGGGATGTCCCTAACTGGACGACTTGTCCCCATGTCTTTATAGGATATCCTGAAGACATCTTCTTTCAGACGGTTTCGGACATCTCATAAGGGATGTCTTCGGGACGTCTTTTAGACATCTTCAGTCGATATCTTAGAGATATCCCTTTCGGGATATCTTTAACACATCCTTAATCGAATGCTTCTGGATATCCTGGAGACCCTTGTCCCGGTCCGGGGGAGGTCTCTTGGAGGTGGGAGGTGTCCGGTAGGGGGTGGCTCCTCCTCCACTCCTCGGTGAGGTCCGCCGCTAAGCCCACATTGCCATGGGAAAAGTTCCAGCGGTAACCTAATAAAAAAGTTCAAAAGTAGAACTCTGAAACTTTTAGACCAGAGCCCATTTTCCCTCGACCCTTCGCAACAGCTGAATATTAATCCATGTGCTTTGACTGAACTCTACGATGGATTAGAGTAGGTGGAGTGTGTTCCCGATCGTCAGAAACATATGGGATATGTATTCGGATGACTATGTAGAGCGGATTAAATATGAATCATGGAGCCTTTTTCCTCCTAGAAATTTCAGGGAAATCCGATCGCATAGATGCCCCGCAAGTTGAAGTGATGCATGAGGATCCCTTTGCAACTACCAGCCCAGCAGCCTCTGAACCAAGAAGCCTCAGAGAATTCCTGAAATGGTTTACAACTGCTAGGAAATGATTAAAGTAGATCAACCAATTCAGAAGTTGCTAACGTACTTTTACTTCCTTTAAAGTTTACGATCTGGTTTATTTATTTTTCTTCATATTTTGACGAAGACAAGAAGTTTTCATGAAATGCTTAACATTCTGTGAGTTTGTGAAGTTCTAGCCCTTTGAAGTATAGCATCCAATGCATCAAGTGTAGTACTGGAAACTAAGAAACTTGTAAATATTCATCTGGAAATACTTATAAAAGATAAACTTAAGATATTATATTGTGAAAAGTAGCCAGAGTTGAAAAATTATTATTACCATTAGTAAAACTCGCAGTGTCCTTTTTTAAAGCTTTAGACTAACAGTACGAACAGGACCTGTAAATGTGACGCGTTAAAAAGATTCCCGATTGTAGAGACTGTCAAACTGATTGTGTATCCACGGTGTGGCCGCTCGAGCCAAATTTCGTCGACGGACGAGAATCCAATTAGCCGATGTTACCACCTCAGCGCCTGGTGCCAGCTCGCACAGAGCGGCCCTTAAACTTTGGCCATATTTTGAAGCTGAAAGCTTGACTCTGAATATTTTACGTAAAAATATATTGAAATGAATGAATCTTTAAATCATTAAATTATTTTTAAAATGAAGCATTTAAGAATTCTTCATTTTAAAAATAACTCATGATTTAAAGATTCTGACTAATTTTTTAAAATAAAAATAAATGGGCGATCCGTTCACCCTTAGTATAGCAATTCGGATCGTTTCGCTGTGCTACTCGAATTGCTGCAGGAGTCGAGAGACGAATGAGATGAGAGTTTCACTCCCCGGTCAAAAATTGTTCGTCGGACCACCGATGGCTTTTCGTCGACGCGTATATGAGCCTTCACTGGCATATGGTTGGCTTAAGCCGGCTTATGGCCGTGCACGTCCTGTTCGCCCTTCATTGGGCCAACTTCACTCATTAGGAAACCGCACATGCCCCAACCATAACCTGACTTTTCACAAGGGTGAAAAGATATAAGAAAAAAACCCACATGAACTGAATCTTCAGCGTTATGCATCCTTCGGCCCGCTACTGCCCCTTCATCTGGGAGAGGTGAAGGATATCTGTCCTCCCGCAGGAGGCCAAGCACGCCATACAGGTAATAAAACTTTCAATGTCTATAGACATGGGGGAGGAAGGTCGCGTACGGTGGAAAGTGGAAGGATCCTCCCACGGACCTTCGGGCCAGAATTTCCTGGTTTATTCCAGGGCTAGGTTACATCTTCAGAGAAATATATCGAGGAATTCAATTGTCTTCCTCTGAGATCTATGTAAGAAACCATAGGGAACTGTGTTAAAGGGACAGGGGACTCATTTCAGCAGAATCCGAGAAGTGACTCCCTACTACGACCGCTTTGGCTCCATCTCACACCGGTTTTCGGAACCTTCTCAGCCACATTGGCTGGAAAATGAGCCAACTTCCCCAGCTATGACCCGACGATAAACCAACGACAATTTTTTTACTGAGTCTGGGCCATTTGCTCGAGTAAATAGGGAATTAGACGAAATTTCTCCAGGTCCAAACTTCCGTTCCAGAGTCTGCTGTCTGGGTTCTCTGTCTGAATGGGGTGAAACCCAGACACATGGCTCAGTCTTAACTCGGGGAAGGTGCAAAGCTGACACATCGCCAGCTGTGCCATACTTCCTTTCTTTCATCAGCCACTGCTTGGTCATTTCGGCCATGCAGGTTTACTGAATTATAGTAATACTTAAGATTCGATCGGAAATAGATATATTAGGTGACCTGAATGGTCGCATAATATTAATGCCTGTGCGGCACCGCCACTTCGCTGCCGCCTGCCGTGCGTGCGTGGATGTAAAAAACAAGCAACAGCGCTGCCTCCACCCCTTTTTTTTTTGTCCTTCACCTAGAAGCCTCTGTCTCTCACTCACTGTCAGTGCCCGCTGCAAGCTCCCTGCCTCTGTTTTTCACATGGATCTGTTGCAGTGGTGTAAAATCTCAAATACATTTGGTGTGTGTATTTCACTGGTGTTTCCTTGCTGAGGAAAGAGGACGACAATGGTGTCAGAAGTGGGATGCCAATGCGCCGATTTGTTCACCGCGCATCAATGCTAGAGACCAGCGCCCGAAGGCCAGACGACCCCCTCTTCATCCGCCGTCGCCCTTGTCGAGGGAAAGTAAGCCCGCAGCTACGGCTTCCATCACTCTCCAAGCGGTTCGAGGAGTACTCACCGTATTACAACCTGGTGCTCGGGGATACGGTTCCTCCCCTGTTAAAACTGCATCTGATCATCGGCTCTTCAGCGTCATCATCAAGCATACACCCTACACTCTTCAAATCGTCACAGTGGCCCCCCCGTCACAGGCCCCGGACCCCTGCCAAAGCCAAGAAGACGACAGCGGCTACTCAGGGGTTTCATGCATTTACCCTGAGTTATAAGCCCGCTCAAACGTGGGCCCCGGTGCTTGGTATTTTTGCATTTTGCCTTGCACAAACCCTAGAAGACGGATCCAACCGCGGTCTCGCTGATGATCATTGGTCTGCAACGATGCTTCCACCGCAAACCAATGCTCTCTGTCGTGCAACGTGCAACCAGCCTGGGATGTCATCGGAGGTGGTCTGCAATGATGTGGGACTGTCCTGTGAACTTATGCATCAACGCCTGCTCTTCAACGGCAGACAACTTCAGGACAACGTGCTGCTGGCGAACTATGGCATTCAGAAAGAGTCCACTCTCCACTTGGTTTTGCGCCTCCGTGGTGGAACTTTGTCTGATGATGAAGAACAAAAACCAGCACCTGTCAAGCGCGCAACAGTCAAGTTGCCACCATACTGGCCTAAATCCAAAGCCGCTCCCTCTTCAGTCGAGTTAACGGCTGCAAATGAGACCAAAATCAAAGTTTATGGCGGTATTACAACGACTGTCACGTTTCCTCAGCTTCGTCGCAGTTTCGAGGTTGAATTCACAGTTGCAGATGTCCGAGAACCGATCCTAGGAGCCGATTTCTTCAAACGCAATCCACTGCTCATCGATGTCTCGCGCAGATGTCTTGTTGATTCAGAAACCCATCTCAACCCAATTACAACGCCCTTGTGATCAGGTCAACAGGAAGAAGCTCTGAAGCTGAAATTGGAGCTCTAAAATTGACAGTGAAGTCAGCGTTAAGCATTTGAGGTGAAAAATCGGTGAGTTTTAGTGACGCGAATCGTGAATCGGCAAGCTGACACCTCTCTATCGAAACCCCTTGTGCTAGTTATGGTACTCCTTCGGCTCGTCCTGGCCATTAGAATGTGCAGTTAACATTGACTAGGCAAGCTAGAGGACTCTCACGGTGTCTGACCGACGGATAAGCCTCCTCCCCTTATTAATCCGAGAGAACCGCATTGCAGCCACATATTGAGTTTAAAATACTAGATGCATTCCAAATCACCCAATTATCAGCGTTCCTGCACCACCTTTCCATCTATCTGAGGCACAGACTCTTCGGAAGTGCTATAACCAATAATACATAATCTCATGAATTTTTTCATCGCACTCCTTTCTTTCACTTCTAGAGATGGGGAACTGACGGAACAGGAGATCGAGGTGAGGGAGATTCACATTCCTTCATTTTCCGGTTGCGTGCGCTCGACTATCAAAAGCCGATTCTGTTATTTAGAGGAAGTTTCAAACCCTGTCTCTGGCCTTCAAAACGGACAGATTGACTTTGGATCAACGATTGGACGTCCAAGAACGTCGAAGGATTTTGGCTGAAGAAAGTATCGAGAAAGAGTTGGATTCCCTCCGCCAGATGCTCCAGGTTCTCGTTTCTATCTAAATACGATCGTAAGACGTATTTTCCTCTGAGGGACAAAAATAAACTCATATCCTCCCGTGGTTTTATCAGAGAGTTTTGCCTTTGGTGGGGGAATCATTGTCACCCGAAACGGTTGCAGGGATCCAGCATCAGTTCCGGGTGATTCAAAGTGCAGCCCTTCGTATTTCCAGGACTGCCGAGGTACCATTCCTTTGCCTCACTTTGACAGCATTGTATTGCAATTAGAGAACCCTTGAAACTTGTAAGCGATTACGAGATTTCGTATCTCCCTTCTCAACGGGAAGAAGAATTAGGAGACTCGACAATGGGAATTTCCTATTGTTGTGGCGACATAACGGTGCCTCAGCGATTAAAAGTTGTGAAACGGGCAAAATTCCTTGTCAGTATATGTGATTATCCATCTTGGCTGAAATAATCATATAATGCTGGTCATCCTCGTATGTTGGAATGATATTGTAAATGGATAAATGTTCCTCCGAGTAGCAAAAGTACATTTATTTAGTACTTACAAACTGATCATATACTGATGATATAAACTGAGATCTGAGTTACTAACTGATCATATAAAAATTTCGAGATGCGGTTCTGATAATTTGTTTGACAATCTGATTTTCTGGCCTAGGATCAAAAAAGGTCATGAAAAGCTGCAAGCATCTGAGAAGATGCACATCTTTCGATTTGTTATTTTTTTTGTGATTATCATAAATCAGCTTGTCCATTTGCGGTATTTTTCTTTAGATCATTGTGGTTTTCCTTTGCTCATATCGAAAATGAAAATTTTGGGATGATCACCGAGCATTTTAGACCGTTATTTGCTGCAAAGATATTCATTCAACGAATAGGCGACAGACTCGTCATTCAGATATTTGAACAGTGCAAAATTACGTCATATAAAATAACACACTTTTGTAACGCCCAACCTGAAAGCTTATGCATCCCATTTACAGATAGATGCACGAATCAACCTCTGAAAGGGCAGCATAAAGTCTCCATTGACCTCTCTCTTTCGTGAAGGCATTCGGGCAGATGGAAGAAGAGAAGAGAGTAAGTCGTTCCGTGGATGTCATGGTGACTCACGTGGAGACTCTCAAGAATATGTACGAACGGGAACACAGCGAGCTCCAGGAAGCCAGGTTTTCCTTTACGCATTCCATAATGGTCTGAATGACTGAGTGCATTTTTACAGAGCTATGTGCAGGGTGTAACAAATGTCAGGAATCATAGGGAAATAACATGGGGATCTTTTCCAGCCTGGTTGTCTGAAACTCACGAGCTAATCTGAGTTGATTCTGAAACTCCTTAGTTCCCTTAATATCAAAATCTGGTACAAATGGCCCAGAGTGATACAGAGTGACCCATGCTGACTCAAAGTGGCTTAAACTATCCGATTGACCCATCTTGGGCCTAATTATTCAAGTGTGATACAAGTATGCTAAAATTGAAATGGAGTGACTAAATTTAACCACTTACCATTTTTTTGCAATCAATTGAACCAAATAGGTCAATTTTTTTAATTGCAGATTTTGATTCTATAGACTTTGTTTTAACAAAATATGTACGTGTAATATATTTTATTCATTTATTTGGGCAAATCAAGAACGAAACAACGAAACACGAGTCGCCCGTGTCTCATGCGGGCAAGTCAGTTTTGGGAAGGACAACGTCACCGCATCAGAGACGGGCTAATCACGGAAGCGGTTAACCTAGGTGGCACATAGGGACCCATGATGACCCATTGTGAGCCATGGTGACCCGTATGATTCCCCCCCCCCCCCCCCCCCCCCCCCCCCCCCCCCCCCCCCATGAGCCCTGGGGCCCCGTATGTTTCCCCCCCCCCCCCCCTGGATCCGCCACTGATCATGGATGCTTCGCATGGCTGTGGCAGGCATCCCTGTCACCGACGGAACCTAAGAGGTCAGGTCGCAGAAACGTTTCTGGGAAAGGTTCCTGCGAGAGAAACTGACAGAGTTCATGGGTAAGGCTAAAACGATCACTCTGTTCCCCCAGCAGAACCGTGACAATATCCCTCGGCGAAAACCAATGGGCTGTGTTGACATACGACCTTAAAATCCTCAAGTCAGGAACAGCCTTCTTGCCTTTATTCACGGGGTCCTTAGGCAAAGAAAGAGTTCCCCTTTGAAGTGACGGAACATTCTGGCTGTAGTCGATGTTTTTATTGCACTGGGAACCAAGAGTAACCAGGTTACTTATATCATTCCTCTGGATTCGAGTTTTCGCGGATGTGACGCCATGGATAACGTCATAGCTGCTTTCGCGATCCCAACCGCCTACTGCAAACTAGGATAGTGGTGGCTTGATGAATATGATTAAGTCAGCCGACTGGAATACGAACACACCCATTCACTTTTCTTCTAAGCTCATCACGACCCGGGATGAACTCACTCTCGTCTCTTAAACAGGAAAATGCTGACGCAGCAGCAGGAACTGTGGGAAACAGTCGCAGAGGAGGATTCCAAGCTCCGACCACGGTCTCCTGCTTGCATTCGAACCCTATCTGTCAGATTCATCAGCAATTGGGAGCTGTAGTTGCAGGACTTTTTCATTGTTGGAAGGATTGTAGAAGGAATATTTTGTTTTTCTCGCGGTCTGTTTCGGGACAGCTCTTGAGTAGAATTATTTGCCAAACTATGCAATCCTGATGAACAGCAGGAAAAGCGTAATATTTCATTTGATGTGGTATTTTCTTGTCTGGTACTTTTTTTTAAAGACGATTCTAACAGTTTTCTATTGCACTGACATGACATGGGTGTTGGAGTTAATTGAATAGGTGTCGAACTCGACTGAGACAACAAATAAAATCCTGTTCACCTTGAAAAATTACTCAACTATAGCTCCCTTATGATATTATTTGACCACTCATTTGGAGAGACAAAAGCCTTGAGGGTTTTAATTATGATTCGAATGAGAATAGGTCGGAATGAGACGAGCGAGCGTGGCCGGATTCTACCGAACAGCTTCGTCTTCGCAACTGCAACATCATCAATTAGGAGTGGGAGGTTCCCCTTCTCATCTGTACATGAGCCTTGGTCTCTCTCCTGCTTCGTCCATGGAAAGCCTGAACCTGCGACGGGCTGTCGCACTGAAGAGGATCAAAGCTACTCCAGGTCACGCCGATTCCGACAATGAAGACGAGGTTAATCCATGTTTCTGAATTCCGTCGAATGAAAAATCCTAGCATGGCAACTGTGTAATGTGGATTGCAGGAAGGAGGGCGGTCTTTTCGTGGGATAATGAAATCCCGGAGTTCCGTCGCCCTGATTAAACGCGAAGACAGCAATGACAAACTCGTAACATCCAGCGAACCCCCTCGTGTTAGGTGAGCTGTGATAAATAATTTATTTATCACCTTACCGGACTGCAAATACGATCGTGGAGATTCATGAAGTCGAATTAAATAATCTGTGTAGAGCTCAGCTGCAAAGAGAAGGCAGTGTGGAGTCAACAAAAATAACTCCAGACGACCCCTCTCGGTGAGACAGAGCTATTTCATTCAATAAGTCATTCTTGATTCACGCTAACACCAAGGTCATGCTTGATTCCTCTCGTTGTAGGAGGCAGGATGATATGGGAGGGGAAGAAGGGGAGGAATATTTCCTTTCCATTTCTTCTGAATCAGACTTCCACGAACCAGGGCTTATGGACATGAATGAGTCAGAGGATGAGACTAGTGACGATTGGGATGAACCACTTAGGAATCAACTGGATTCCAACACTTACCTCGCCTCTCTTGTCCAGATTCTCCTATTTCTCAGGTTAGTCAGGCCACTGAGGACCCCTCCAACTGAAGTTGACGAATCAGTCCGTAGTAACCTACAAGAACCTCCCCCTTTGTGATCTATCGTAGGTCGGTGAGAGAGGGTTTCAAAGAGAGATGGAAATATGTGAGGGATGTGGGATTCCCGTGGGAATTGAAGGTGACGACCTTGGGCTTGAGATACTTTGCTGCTTGCCTCCTCCTCTTATCTGCTTTCCTCGTTCTCATCTTCAATGGCTTCTGAGCTGGATAATATCCCTCTATTCCGTGTCTTGCAACTGGAAATCGAACTCATTATCAACGACCATCAACAAAAACTCCTCAGCACGATTTGTTTCCCCATCTTGGACGGCAGGTCTTGAATATTCTTCTTACACCCCTCCCCACTCTGAGAGGCTGTGGCAGTAATAAAGATAAAAATTTTGTCATATTTTGCTGATGTCCTTGTGTCACTGTTGAGGAAATTCGTATTATTTTAAGCTGAACGAACCTATCAATAGTCGCATGGAACCATCGAGGTACGGCAACTTTCCTTTTATTCCATTTATATTATTGCTTTTGGGAGCTTGGGACAGACGGAAACAAGCTTTCTGACGCTACCGGCGGAACATATCCAACTGTCAAATATGTCCTATGTCAACCGGATCCGCAGCTTAAGGCATTGCGGATATCATAATAGCTCCTGAGTTAAGCATTTCGCTATTATGGGCAAGAGGGAGGAACTTATGTGGGTTGATCTAAACATGGACGATTAGGAATGACTCACATCTGCCAGACTCAAACAGCACGACAAAACGGGACCGTTACCTGGATTTCCTTCGAGGGGAAAAGCAACACAATTGGTGTGTATACGAGGGTATGAGGAGAGCACACACTGAAGAGGGACGGTAGGAAAACGGTAGGGGTTGGAAACCGCCTTGTCCAGCATTTTTAAAAACAAAGACTTCGAATGCATTAGGTAAAATTTAAGGGCGAGATCGGGCGATGCGATTCTGACCAGAAGGGAGGGAGGGAGGGGGCAGTCTCCCAATTTCTTTAAAGCAGATTCAGCAGATTGGGGAGGAGGGGGGGGGGAACAAATCCTTTCTTGCCCTCTCCCATTCAATTTCAAATCTCTTTCACTTCGTCTCCCCATAACCACTCTTCCCTGCTGGTCCACATTCAATGGCTGCCATCTTTGAAAGCACTTGCTTGTTGAGAGGAAGGAAGTGATCAATTACCCCTCTAGATTCTAGTCTGGGAATGTAAGTTGTCTCTCTCCAGGAATTCCGAGGAGATGGAGTCATGGTAGAATCCCCTTTTTTCAGAACTTGTTAATGTCAATATTTATGCCTAATTTTTTCTTGGGTGAGAGCCATGCGTGAGAGCGTCATGGAAACACCTTCGATAGGAGGGGCGTCTGAAAGGGGTAAAAAAAATGGTCTAAGGAGAGCAAAAATATGAATCGCAACATATGTTTATTTCCTGCCATAGCACTAACCAACCAACCCAGGCAGCACACGATACTAGGCCAGCATTGTCTGTGAGTCGACAACCCACAGACAATGACAAAGTTGTGCCGGCATCCACTCTGTACCCGATGTAGGTCCTTATAGAAAAAGTAGAAAGAGAAGTTGAATTCAATGTAGGAAACGGTCAACGTGAATATGAAGTTTGAGTTACTACGAAGTTTTTTCGTCTTACTTCAAGGTGCATGGAAGAAGTACTGCCTGTTGCAGCACAGCGGCTTCATATTTCCAGGAGCATTACTGAAATACTAAGAACTTCAAAAGCTGCTTCTTCTACACCTGTGCGTAACATCAGCTTTGCTGGTAATGCCATTATTTTATTTACTTTATTTAGAAATAAAAAAAAAAACAAAATAAGGTTGAATCAACGGCCAAAACGGCCATTTTCCAAAAGAAGAACAAAGGACTTTAAAACCAAAATAGAGATGTGAATGCTGCTAGCATTCATAAGCAGTTTGAAAAAGTTTGTGAAGAGTCTGCCCTTTCAGCAAGCCCAGTCCCCTGGTAGCTGTGCCTACCTCGAGAGGAACATTCCTTAAACGACTCCGAAATATTTCGGAACATCGAGAAACGTTCGATTGAAGATGTCTTTAAGATGTCTCACAAAGACCTTGGGGCTAGTCCTCATTAGGGACATCCTTGGAATGTCTATGTACTGTGAGGGTGATTACCTGGAACACATATACCTAGAACCACTGCGAGACAGATCGCCCCATTCGGAAACAGTTCCAATTCCGCAGATTCAGAAGTTCTCGAGTGAGCAACATCCGGAGGCTGCTCATTTCATTCCCCTTATGGTATGTGGGATACTAGGAGATGGCGTTCGGTGTCATCACGTACTGTGATGACATCAAACCTTTTTGGAAGAGCTCGATAGATAGCGATAAAATTTTCATTTTAATGAAACTTGATAGGCGCTGTCTCGCGAACGTTCAGCATTCTGCCATCCGACCCGCCGTGAAATTTATTTGCCGACCACTGGCGTAGAGCTAAATCAACTAGTTCATGATCCCTCGTGTAAGCTTGCTAAATTTCGTCCCTTGGAGATGTCTCCTATGATGGGGCCCCCTTTAGGAACAGGATTTTCCTCCCCCATAATCGTCACTCTACAAATGGCCAAGATCTAAATATTACGTATTCTTAGATCAAATAGAGACATCTTCAAAAGTGATGGGTTCTTCTGTGCGGTAGGAAATGAATCCATTGCGGATAGGAAGGGGCCTGCAAGTACTACCTGGGACTTCTCACTTGTCCCAAGGCGATATCTCTGGGATATACCTGTGCTGTGTGGGTATGGATCAAAATTCACCATCAAGGACTTTGGCGCAACAGGTTTCTTGAGATTGAGGGCCAAAGAACGACGTGGTTTTTTCACTCTCCCCCGCCCGTTAGTCTGGCCAAATCGAAGTACCGAGCGCCTACGATGAGGGAGCTTTGACGCGTCACATATACGTAGAGTGCTTCTCCGTCTCGAGTCACGCACGCCAGGGGCCTATGGTAGTACTCTACAACAGAGTTGCACGGAAGTGAACTCGCATTCATGCGTAGGCTACTGACTAATATGTGCACTTGACCAGGGAGGAGGAAGTCGCTAATTCCATTTTCGTGCCCGACCTTGTGGGGCAGCCTCCGAGGGCGACTGGTCGCGAAACCCATCGAATAATTGCGGAACGAAAAGTTCCACGCTCGCCCGACTGTTGAATGCACCCACTAACGATTTGGTTTGTTTAAAACTTGGTTCACCTCCTTGGGGTCCAAACCTGCTACCGACCGAGTAATCCGAGCTTCGAGTCGTGTCCAAATGCATCTACGATATCACACTTGCTACAGAAAAGGCGCCTGCATTCTCACTCGTCATTAGTCCGTTAAGGCATGGCTGCCTCTAGTGCTCATGTGCTTGAATTGTGACTCCGAACCCCCGCTCTATTCGATACGAAATGAAGATACCTGGCACAGAGGCTCTAGGCCCACGAATGCGCCTTCACTTAACCATCCCTCCACTTCATATAAAATCCACACAGTGTTTCCAAAGCAGTAATTTGACTTTCTGTGTTGGGCATTGTGATTAACATTGGTGTCCTCCCCAACTGGTTCATGATTTGGTGAAACCATGTCAAATTCAAGTAAATAATGTTAATACTATATAGTGAATCAATTGAGTTGATATGCTTCTTCACTTGTGTTTTAGCAGGTTTTCATTTAGTTATGAAATTAAATTTTGAAGATTGTAGTTAGAACTTAAGTTTGCCTTGAATATGAAGATCTTGTGAAAAAACTTTCAAACTCCCCAGTTTCCAACTTTCCAGCTGGAAATTTTCCAGTTGGAATTTTATAAAAAGAACCCTACAGCTGGAATGTAGCTAAATTTACAGTTTAAAATCAGCTGTTCTTGTTGATGGACCTCCGACAAAAATAGTCAAAGAAAAGATTCTCATTCAGTTAGACATTCAGTTAGTTATATTGCAATTAGGAAGAACTCAGGAGTTGACTATTTTCCAGCTGTTACCCAGTTGGAATGGGTCCGAATTTACAGCTGGAGTCCAGCTGGAAATTATAGCTGTTTCCAGCTGGAATTTTAAACTGAGTCAACTGAAAAATATTTATTGAATTAGCTAGGAAGTGATTCTTCCAGGAGTTCATGAGTGCTCAGGCTTACCAATACCTATATATATATATATATGGTTTCAGTTTGTTTCTAGTCCTGTTATGTCTATTACTAGGTAATAGGGATGTGCTGAACTAATTTAAAACTTGCTCTATAATTAGACTTTAGATTGCCAAACTCCTCTTGACAAGGAATAAGTTATAGTTGGAATCAAGAGAAAAATATAGAGGAAGAGGAAATGATTTAATGGAAAAGATTGCTAGCTGCAGTGATACTCCTGAGAAACTATAATCAGTAACAAAAAACCATGAATTTCACTGGTATTGCAATATCTGGCATGGCTGGACATCACCCTGCATGGATGGCAGTTTCATTTTAGCTTGGAGGTCAACCCATTTGATGACCCCAAAGATCACACAGCCCTTGGTCTGTGCTCTTGTGCAGCTCAGGACTTGACTATCATATGCATGATATATTCATCTATAGGTCTGTAATGATTCTAAATCATCACCCCAGATGTCCCACCAGGATTCTATGATTCAAGGGTCTCTCATTAGCCCTATAAGTTCCCCAAATAAAATATATTTCTAGATAAGATCTGTATCTTTGAACAGATATATGCAACTTTAGAGTCCTCATCTGAAAGCCACTGGGGATGTTTTAGGTCTCATGAGGCATGAGGAGAAGGAAGGTCAAGCATAAAGTGTGGCAACAAGAATGTCCAAGATATACCAATACAAGCCTGCAGTGAAAGCTACTTTGTACAAGAGGATGAAACTGATCAGAGTTGTTCAAAGGCAGCTAAGAGGTTCATGTCTTGTTGCTAACTCAGATGGATCAAGAGGTGAGGATGAGTCCATAGCCTCCTCTGGAGTGAACATGATCTTGAAGACTGGAAGCCAAAGCTCTCATCTGGATCATGATACATTAGCTACTGCAGTGGCTCATTCAAAAAGGCATTGGCATAAAGGATTATCGAGAACAGTGTGGAAGGAAGAGAAACAACATAAGCTTAATCTGGAGGATCTTGGCAATGCATCAACCAAGAAATTGGTGGAGAGGTTCTCTTCTCCAGCTTCATTCCCTTTCCAGAGAATTCATTCTGAAAGTGAAGTTGGAATCGGGGCCTATGTTGGGAATCATCAGGGTTTCATTGGTGCTGCAAAGCATAAGTGAGTTAAACAACTTTGAAAAGGTCAATTGCAGCATGAATTTTCTCAATGCTTCATTTACTGGTGGCAGTATTCTGTATAGGAGGATTGAAAACTAAATACCTGGGGTACACCTGGAAAGTGCTCTCTTTGTCCTTGCGATTGGAGAAAATGGGATAATATTTTAAAATAAGAGGTTTTCCATTAATTATATTGTGTGGATATGGGGTTATGCATTCTTGTATGAATATCCACTGCCATTTTGTTCTTTATCACAGTTTTAATAATGGACCTTGATAGATCTCATCCTGTTCAAGGCGTGAAAAGAATTTATTGACATATTCTCCCCTCTCTTTCAGGGCCAGTGACTTCCAAGTGGATGAGATTGACGTTGAAGGAAAAGTTGTGGAATTGACTGACTTAACTGTCCCAGAGTTCCCTGATTTTTCTAAGGAAGGTAGAACTCTGCCATTCAAGTCAGATTTCATTGCTATTTTCACATGTTCTGTTTAGGTAGTAATCTAATATTGAGTTGTTTCAAATTTCAGATATCTATCATGGGAGACCATGGTACACTCATTTTGTGATACAGAAGTGCATGATTGACACTTACAGTATAGCCAGAGCTCTGCACAAGGAATTAAAGTAAGTGCAATAACTAAGTTAATCCTTTCGTTCTCTTGTAACTAATCTATTCCTGACTTCTTTGGAAGCAGGCATTGTGGAGTGAATCAATGTCAGTACTTCTAGAAAACTTCCTATAAGGTATATTCCAGGTTTTTGCTCTTTTCATTCCAGAATCCCAATGCATGTCATCTACAGTGCTGGCCTGAAAGATCGACGTGGAATAACAACACAACGCATGTGTGTTAGAGGCCACTACCCTCAGCAGATTGTCAAAGCATTAGGAGCCATCAAGAAATCCTTTGTTTCTGTAAAAGTGGGCAACTTCTCACATTCCCCATACCCCCTAGTTGTTGGATCATTATCTGGAAACAACTTCAGGATTACATTGAGGTCAGTTTCAGTCCTGGCTTCCCTTCACTTTGGTCAATGTCCATAAGGTTCTGGGAATGGATGCATAAATGTATGTAGGGATGTGCAGGCACCAAAAGGTGTGATTTCAAGAGCAGTGGATTCTGTGGTGCAGAATGGCTTCCTAAACTACTTTGGCCTCCAGCGATTTGGCAGTGGAGTCATACCTAGCAATGTGCTAGGCTGGTGCATTCTCTCAGAGAAATGGCAGACTGTATGTATAGTTTTTACTTTGAAATAGTTGTGATGCACATTTTCACTGTCAAACTCATATAGCCATTTGCTTTCTCTGTGTCTTCTTTATAGCTTGTTGACTTGGTGATGAAGAATGAACTCTTTGGAGATTCACGTGATGTTGTAAAAGGCAGACGAATATGGCTGGAAACACGTGATCCCAGTAAAGTGTATCAAAGCATAGAGGACAAGCATGGAGATATAGCCAAGATGATGCAACATCTAATGCTTCATCCAGGGGACTATGAAAATGCTCTCAAATGTGTAAGAATAGGATAGGCGCATTGTCTTTCATGCACATGTGACAGCTTAATTTGTCTGGGGAAATGAACATAGGTTTAGTTCTGATGGTGGTTGATGAAAGTCATTGCCCCACTTTCACTTCACATGATGCACATTAATGTGTGATATCTGGAAGATGCTGTAAATAGGTCTGTCTTTGCTCTTCTCCTCTTCTTAATTTGTCAGGCAGCAGGTAATGGTAAGGAGCATCAGTAGTACAAGGAGTTGGTTTTAGTAGGTCAAAGGGAAGATGAGATTTTTTGTTTCTCTGAAATGCACTATGGTTACTGGCAATTCCATATTTTGAAAAATGTGTTTCTTCTCACAGATGAACCACCGATTGCTAACGCTTTGGGTTATGGGATATCAGAGCTACATCTGGAATATGATTGTGACAAGGCGAGTGCATGAATTTGGGTTGAAACCAATTGAGGGAGACTTAGTTCTTGTTGATAAGAAGGCCTTCTACAGGAGAGAACGTCTGCATGGTTTGTTCCTTTGTTTTTCAGTTTTCTCTTGCAAATATTCATAGCCTCAATCACTATGCATAATGCATGCATATGCATAATCCTACAGAGGGACTGCTTGCAGGAGCAAGTACAGAAGGGTTGGGGAAGAGGGAGGATGATATCCGACATTTGGTGAGGCCATTGAGCAGGGCTGAAGCATCTGAGACTCCCATTGAAGATGTGGTCCTCCCAGTCCCTGGACATGGAGTTGCTTTCCCAGAGAATGAGATCTCTCTTTGGTATAGGAGGCTCCTAACCAGGGATGGTTTCTCTCCAGAGGACTTTCATCTCCCGTGAGCTATCTGTTACTAAGCCAATCAAGTGGGCCTACCATGAGCTTTAGCCATTTAGAGAGAGTAGGAGTAAAACTACTAAGGAGCAGGAGCTTGGATTCTTCATTATGGATTTGTCTCTGCCTGCTTTCTACAACTGCTTCATGGGTTTGTCTGACTTCCAGCAACATGTTCCCCTTTTCTTTGCAGTTGGTTTGCTTCAAGAGGAATCTATCGCCAGCTCTTGGTAAAACCCTGTGATTTCCAATGGCATCTTGTCCACTACAATCACATGTATGAAAAGCTCCCCCCAAAAAACACTCCCCCTTTCTCTGAGAGTGACCCTACATATCATATAGGTATGTGGTGTGGGGTCCTCCCAATGATTCCAAAATCCAAGAGCTTTATCATTCAAAGATGTCTTTTTTTCTGTTCCAGGAGGTGGAAAAGATCAATTTCAGGGTCTGCTCCTAGCTTTCTCTCTTCCTGCTGGTTGCTATGCTACTGAACTCATTCGAGAGCTGCTGAAGCAAAGCAGTGGTGTTATTTTGCAGAGATCCCTATGGAAACGTGCTTTATAATAGTTTGTGTTAATCCTGCATTCTTCTAGATGAAGTTTCATGTATCATGCATGAGAGGATTCTTTTCGTTTTATATTGTGTCCTTTATACTGGCTTCTTTATTCTCTGTCATTCACCACACAGACTAATTATTGGTACAGTTATTGCAAAAATGCATAGAGCATAATAGTATATTCCTGCCAGCAGTAATGATCTTTGCTGCTGTTGTCTTTTGTCAAATGAAGCAGGAAGGGATGCATTTAAGTTTCAGAGAATGAAAACCAATAAGGCCCATTTGTTGGCTGCAATTTTTGTGAAAAATGAAATTCCTCAGGTAAACCCATGGCCTGCAATGGAGGAACACTTCCCAAATGTGTAGTGCTTCCAGTCAAGTCGTCTAAAAAATATTCAATATTTAGAAGGTTTGCACCTTCATAACCAAAATTACATTTTGCATGTAGATAGAATGAGTAATGATCCATGTAAAGTATCTTATTAAGTTTTCCTTCTTAATTATTTCTATATGAAGCATAATAAATGCACAACTCTTATAAAATTCTGTTTCATTTATGGCACAGCAGATAGCGAAACAATTTCTTCTGCAATTACTTTCCTTTAGTCTCTAACGTTAAACATCCTGAAATTCTTTTCTGTTTCTCGCTTGAAGAAAGTACAGGTAAGAAAGTCACTGCCACATGCAATTTGCATTTGTTCCTCAGTCTATTCATGAAAATTGTACTCTCCACTTAAGATGAAGTAGTGGTTAGAGCCTGTTACTTTGACAAAGGATGAATTGCATGTGAAGGCTGATAATTGGTTGATTCACAAACCATGAGAACCTGGTTCAACTGAGAGGAAGTGATAAACCAGAATGAGCTTGAACTGAAGAAAGAATTTTCTCTAAAGATTCAGGGATGCACAAACTACAATTTGCCAGAGGCATTGGGGTCAGTCAGAGATCTTTTTAGCAATCTTTTAAAGTGCAAAGAGTATAAAAAGCTCTTAAAAGAATTGACAGTTCTAGTAAGCAACAGTGTCTGACGGTCAGGTGCCTAGCATCAGTTGCAAAATTAACATTTTATTTGCACTTCTACAGTTGTTTGTACAGTAGAATGACTGGGGATGAATGGATATGGCTTTTAGGATGTTTAAAGGATAAATAGAAGTAATTACTAGATAAATTTGTTGTGCTATCTGCTACCTCATGATCACTAAAGAATTTTGAGTGGTCTATTTGTATGCCTCACCCAGTGTGCACATGCTGCATCTTCTTAGCTGGAAATGTATTTCTCCTGGATTTCAAAAATTATCTGCTCTACCTATGTAAAAAATATAATTTTGGTCAAGTAGCTGCAACCCCTCCAAATGCAGAATTTTGTAAGATCATCTGCAGTATTTTCTCCATGGGTGCCATTATGAAGCCTCATAAAAGGTACAACTATGAAAAAGGCTCAGCTCTGTAAGAACCATCTGGCTAACGAATAAGTGATTTTGGTTGCCTTTGTACATGGGGGATATGTCCCTCCATTATAAGAAAAGAGTTTCCTTGGGTTTTGAGGAATTTTATTTTTCATAAATATTTTAACAAAAGGTGGCCTCCTCATCCTTTCAGAGTAGAGAAAGACTTATTGTTTTGCAGTATGCAATGTAAAGGGAGGTCCTGTGCAACTGACCATGACTTTCTAGTTCTGTTTGCAGTTGCCTTCACTTAACATGGCTGAATTAAGAAGACAAATAATGGAAAAATTTTCAAAATTTCTCCTCACACACTTTCTTTTGATCCAATATGCAAGAATAACAGCCTGCTTAAACAGACTATACCTGCAAATAGCCCACTTCAAGAGATATCTAATGGTACAATTTAAAACCAGTTTTTCAAATATAGTAATGCAAGAGCTGTATCAAAAGATATGATCCTTATAATGATTGCTTGATTGCTTATTTGGATGAACAGTATTATTTCAGGTGCATAATCACCATTCATTATGTGTGAATGAGAGTGTGTGCATATGTGACTGGTACAGAGCCATGCCTTCACAGCAAATATTTTTCGGCATCTACATCCCTCCTCAGAATGTTGAAGGCAAAGAGAATGACAACAGCATGGGTAAGACTTTAGTAGTACCATATTGCACTTCTTTTTTTAAGAAGTGCATTATAATTCAAATTGCTTCATATACTCAAAAATTATTTTTTCCAAACACCACAGTTATAGATTTTAACATTTTCAACTTAACTAGAAGCCAAGAATTTTGCCACATGTCTATTTCGGCCTTCTTATATTCCTATATATATATTTTGAAGGAGTGGAGAGAGTGCTGACTAATCGAGAAGAAGCTTTGAAAATTGCAAAAAAGCATCCTGGAGCTCGCTTCAAGGCATTTTCTGTGCAAGAGGATGCCATTCATTTTGCTCAGCAAGGCTTCTCTGTCAGAAAGGATGCAGGAACTGCTGCCACAGACAACGCCAATTGTGAGAAGCCCCTCCCATTCAAAGCACCCAAGCCACAAGACATGACAAGATTGAAGAAGATGATAGAGGCTGGAGAGGTGGACACTTTTATGCAGACTGTATGGGATAATCCCCGTTTCCTTATCAGCTCTGGTGACACTCCAACTATCTTACGGGAAGGGATGAGGTAAATGCAGTGTTCACTTAAACCTTAGATGCTCTGACAAAGGGGGGAATATATGGTTTTAACTTTTCTATAGAGTGCAAGTCTCTCATTAAGCCTGACTGTTGAGTAATTTTGGAATTACCACTTTGAACCAGGGACTGAGTGCTTTCTGGTACTAACATGAATATCACTCTATCATTGTTGTTCACCCTGAAAAAAAAGCGAAATTATTGCTATCCTGAAGCATTTTAAAATTGTCTATTTACCCCTGACATCAGTAACTTACTTCTTTTACATAAGATGAGAAGTCTTTTTGTTGTGAGGAACTGGACACTTTTTTTTTGTCTATGGCAACAGTGCTGAATTATGTGCAAATGCATAATTCCATAAGAGTGTGAGGAAATAGAAAGTAGTGGCCAAGTGGGACCCCTCCATCTTCTGTGCCTTCTGAGATTCCTGCTTGAGTCCCCATGTATTGTGTACTGAATCAAAGAAGACAAAGTGAGCTTTTTGGTAATTCCAAATTTATTTTAATCATGGGATATGATTCAAGCAATAAAAGGAGAAGGAAAGGATTTGGTTAGTGCTCAGGTTTTTTCCTTATTAGGAAGGGGACATTAATGACAAGTTTGAAAAAGTATGGGGGAGGCATGATAATTATTTTGCTGAATGTAAAGCAACAATTTGAAGCTCTTTACACGCTGTAACATCTGTCTTTTGAATTATATTTTCTATCTTCACCTTTAATTTGTTATTTCCTTTGCTTTAGCCTTATCCATGGTGGTGTATTACTATTTGCTATGCTCTATGATCTGGTTAATACTGTAGATAGCTTTGCTTTAGCCCTACTAATTCATATGAAAATTTTTAAATCATTGAAAACAAGCTCATATGCATAGTGAAAGTTTTTGAAAATAGCTTCAATGTGACAAGAGATATTATATTAACCTCTTAAATGGCTATGACGGATATATCTGTAGTCATGAAATGCTACTTAGGTGGGTTTGACTTTTTTTCATTTCTCTATATTTTGAGTTTGAGTTAACCCTTTAATGCAAGACATAGCAGATATGCTACATACCAAATGAACATTTTTAGAATGTGCATGTTGCAAGCTCCTGAGTTAAGTTCATTTTTAGCAGATGTGCAGCAGTCTGGTCCTTATACTGAGCAGCTATGTGGTTGCTTGGTGCCATACACCCCTGGTGACAAGCAAATTAAAAACATCTGGTTTGTCGTGTGACAGATTGACTTTTTGGTGCAATGTTCTTAAACTTTACATTAATCCAACATCTAGGCTCATCTGTACATTTACATTTTCTTTTGCATTGAGGTATGTATGAATGTTGACAGACCGACTGAGCTCTCTTGTGCCTATGCAGGGTGGGTAAGAAAGCTGAAAATGCTAATTGTAGCAAATGAGCAACAATAATATTTTTAAGTCTACTGCTTACAAATTTGATTTTTTTATTATTCTTACACTTGTTCTGTGTTCTAGTGTAACCTACCAGATTTTTTTCCTTGAAAAATAAAAAATCATGCATTAAAGGGTTAAAATATAAAACTCTATTGGAAAACTTCTGTCTGAGAAATTCCTCACTTAAGAGGTTAAGATTAAAAGTCATTGGTCTTTTTTTTGCTATACCCTGTGCATATGTTCCCCCTTGTTTGCAACTGTGTGACATATCCCTAGCTTGAAAAGTTGTTTTGGCTTTATGTATCTG
Organism: Darwinula stevensoni; assembly: GCA_905338385.1. Taxonomy (NCBI): domain Eukaryota; kingdom Metazoa; phylum Arthropoda; class Ostracoda; order Podocopida; family Darwinulidae; genus Darwinula; species Darwinula stevensoni. The sequence continues at coordinate 60,845 of CAJPEV010000490.1, forward strand.
TTTGAACCTGTAGTTGGTCCCACTTGCACTATTAACATTTAAGTAAGGAAGAAGAGGGCAGAAGCGATGAGGATGTCAATTAGTTTTTAGGGCCACCCAGGTGGACATTGCCACCGAGAAGAGGGAGATAAGGAAGTGACGTATCATCTATTTGAGATTAATGATTACAGATGTTTCCAGACTTCTCAGCCTGTGAGAGAGGGATTCCTGTTGTCATTCTCCTTTACCCTCTTGCTTAACTATTGCTATGCTGACTATTTCCATATTCAAACAGAGCATTTCAGTGGAAATTTTTTAATTTTTGCCACATTCCAAAGACCATGGAACCTTTTTTAACCTTGACCTTTCCACATGTATTAAAGGAAGATTCCATGCTCTTCAAATATAGCTAAATTTGTGTTTTTCCACATTCGTGCTGTTTGAATCTGGAAACATTTGGCATGTAAAGGTTAACCATTAATCAATAGCTTTTCCTGTTGACCTGAAGACTTCTTGACACTTTGCTTCCTTTGGTTGTCTCTACCAACCCCAGGCACAATATACCTTATGATGAGTGCAGGGAAAAAATGGTGAGGTTCATGAAAGCACTTTTTATGATATTGAAAGGTTTATTATTATTATTATTATTTTGAAAATCCAGCAAAATACTATTGATTTGATTCAGTGGTATCATCTCTGTTAGATTATTTGGTTAACTTCTTATGTAAACATTTCTTTGGTTTTAGGTGTTCATATATGATGCTTATTGAAAAATGAAAAATGTACTTAAACCAGTTGTATTTAACACACCCCAGATTTGCCTTCCTACATTATTACTTCATTCAAAGATACAATAAGCAATTAGTCTACTTCCTTTCTTGTTATTCAATCATTTCAACCGCTGCTTTTTTAAAATGTGGAATGTTTACAAGGCTCATTTTCTCACTACTGGAAAAGCAAATCCAGCTCTTGGCATAGGAGCTTAGAACTTAATTGATATGGAGTTACAGAAATGGTCCTAATGTGGTTGCTATTTATGTCCATTTTTGGGACAGGTACAATGCTTTGCATGTGGGAGCTATTGCAAAGCAGGCCAAGTTGTGTCAGGTGCTTCTAGACACCATTGAAGACCCTGAATTTACGGCTCGCCTCTACCCAGATGATTCCCCAAGTGCTCATCGCTCACGTATTTCCTTTCTTATGGACCTCTACCTGAATACACCTGATCGTGCAGGGAATGAGACACCACTTCACTTTGCCGCAAAACTTGGAGCAGTGGAAGTGGTTCGTATACTTGTCTCATATAGGATGTGTGATCGAGAGCGCAAGAATAAGCACGGAGAGACACCTAGGGATGTAAGTTTATCCCCTCCTCTATATCTGTATGCAGCTTTTATAAAATAATGTTTTCTAGCCCTAAAGTCATGCAAACACTATCTCTATTTATATATATTTTCCTTCAGATCATCTGCTCCCGTTGTTCAGATGCAAATCCATCCACAAAGAAAAAGATTCACCAGTTGCTTGCTGAGCAGTACTTTATTCCATTGTTGGGATCAGATGATACAATGCCTTTGAAACTGCTCAAGCCCTGGTCTCCAGATCGACATGGGAGTAGACCTTCTGCTTTACCCCTAGACCAAGACCTCTTACCTTCAGTGAGACCACCTGGCTGATTTTACTCTCCTAGAATGATGTATCCAGTGCTTTTACAGGTGGGCTCAGTATTGTTCTATAGTCTTAGGTAATACAGACTTGATGATGGTTGCACTGGTGCTGGCAAGCTTGCAAGAGTTTGGCTTCCAAAATACCAATTGCATTTGTGAAGCCATATAATAGAGAGGAATACTGTAAAACGGAGGTAGCCATATTCTCCAGTTTAAGACATGAATTGATGAAGCATTGCCTCATTCTTGGAATACAACAGGTGCTTTACCCACTTTACCCACCCACCTTTATTGCCAGCTTGTCTCTATTTGTGATGCTACTTAAATGAGGACTTGCGCAACACAGCCCAACAATCCAGACCAGTTCATGGCATGACAATAATTGTAGTGATGGCACACTGCTCATAAAAATTCAGTTTGGGAACTTGCTCTCCACAAACAGTACATAAGGAGTATATGGATTACTCATACACAAGAGGATTTATACTCCAGTACATCTGTGTTTGTAAGTTTGATAGAAAGTTGTATGACTTTGGTATGCATGGAAGCATATTTTCTTGTTCTCCATGTGCACATTTTTCTCTTCTCAAATAAGTGTGGTTCATTTCAAGATTCAATAACCTTCTGTTCTACTTAGTTAACTCCTTCCTGAAAATAACAAGGATGTTAGCAATGACCAAAATTACCAGGCATGGAGGAAAAAAATTGCCACTTTTTTGCATTTTTATATCAGGAAATATGTCATTACTGTAGCTCTGTATGTTCCAGAATATGTGTACCTGCATCTTGTCTCATATGAAAATTTTTTAAAAAGAATATTCATTAATGTTTTATTGTCAGTAAATGCAGATCTTGGTGAATTACATGCATTTTCCTTCAACAAATGATCAAAATTTGCTAATAACCTGGATATGGAAGAGGGAGAGAAATTTCAAAGATAATATACAGATTGCTTAACAGAGTTTCCACGGACATAAAAAAAGCTTAGGAAATATAAATGGGATCAAAAAGTCTGGGAGATGTCAAGGAAATGGGAAGAAATTTTATCAACTGCCATGAATTTGACAATATTGAAAAGGTGGAGGTTTTGTATTTAAACATTTGGTCAGGGATATAATGGTCAAAACGGTAGCCAGGAGAAGTCAGAGAAATTGATTTCAGATTTTTATGATAGTCTGCTTCAACAATTTTTAGAATGTCTCACTCCTTCCAGAGAAACACTAGTGATGTGGAGGGCATTCATATTTATTTCTAAGGACTTTTTCAATTGTTTTATTAAACAGGGTAGCCCCCATAAGTCCCAATATCAAGTAAATGCTTATGTGGGACCACTCTCAAGTAATGAAGCTGATGCTCTCTTCAAGGAGCTAAAGCAATCATCATCTCCAAGATCAAACAAGAGACCTGGTGCATATCATGATTTGAAGGCAAGGGGAAGGTCTGTGATAAGTATTCATTGTGTGAAATCTTCATAAGTTTCAGTAGATCTATCATTATTACAATTATTACTAACTTTTAGAGCTTAAACTTTTTCTTCACTCTCATAGGGCTATGGCTCGAGAGCATCATGTCCCATGGAAGGAATACTGGGGCTTCTTGGGAGGATTCTATGACTTGTCCTCAGATGATGGGCTTCAAAAATTGAATGAGCACCTGAAAAATGTAAGCCGTTCTCTTACTGAGCCAAGGAAGATGGTGAATATGAAAAGAAAGAGAGTGATGCAAGGAGGATCACTTGCAGAGGAATCAGGGTCTCCACGCCTCGTCCAGGTGGCAACTCCTTTTTCCGCATCTTTGAGGAAGGATGGCAATGTCAAAATCCCTGAGGATTCCATGACTCTGGACCACAGTGATAGAATCTCTAAGAGTGCCAGGAATTTGGCATTGGTCTTGACACGTGCTGCTCTTGATGCACACACAGAAATGTCTGAATCTCTCTACAGCCCTATTTCTAGGGAATCCAAGCTCCCAATAGCTATGCATGTGAAGATGGCCCAGTCCACAGCTGAATGGATTGCTGAAGATGATAAGATGGATGTTGTGGGATTGTTACGTGATCTACTTAAAAGGTTTGACCAGAGGCCTAATTTTTATATGGACAGTTCTGATGATGATGATGATGACAAAGCACAAAGTATGTTGGAACCAGTGAGGGTAGGAAGAGGTGGAGCCAGCTCATGGAGGGAGCCTGTAAGTCCCACTGAGTCCAAGTCTTCCCTTCTTCATTTCAGTAGTCTGGGAAGCATGACACTGTAGTGTCCCATTATGGGACATCTTGTTATATGCATCTAAGCATGGCAATCCTTGGGGATGTTTCCACTTTTGGTACTAGGTGCTTGTTGGAGTCTTCGAAGATGATCATCTTTTCCTTCAGGTGTCAAGTCTTCTTTCCAAACATGACTCCATTCTATTTCTTCTTTTGATCTTCATTCTTACCTTCCCTGTTTGTATATGGCTACCATATCTATACTGGAGAAATATTGAATCTTGAAAATGTTAATTGAATGGGATGGGACAAGTGTAAATCTCAGTGTGCACTCAGAGGTATTCTAAGTTAAAAAACATATCAAATTGAACAGTTTTCTTTTGGAGTTCATAGTTCTTGAATGATCAAGTAATATGAACTATCCTGTTATATATTCACTATTGAAGTTATTTTCAAAATCTAATACTGGTACAAGGATTTCAATACCCATTACTCAATTACAGTGTCACTTTACAAATGCTCTGTTACTCCACTGCAGTTTCCATCATGGGTGAGCTCAATTTGCAGCACAGTTACTGATAACTAACAGCTTTGAGCCCACTTGGTGAAGTTAAATCCTGGAAATTTTACTTAGGAAAGTAACATGGGAAGCAGATTTTCCATCCCTACCTGGCAATTATAGGAGTTGTTGTGTGAGATGGTATTCCATGAAATCATTTTAAGCTTTTCCTGTGATGAATGCTTGACTTCTCGGAAAACCTTTTGGGCCTCTGAATGAGGAGTTTACTGGTGCGCTTCAAGAACCTGAAATTCCTTTATTTCAAATTTTTCATGACATGTTTTCGGAAACCCTTAATGAGACATATGAAAATTGTCACATCCCTGATGATATATCACACAGTATCTTCTTGCTTTCAATATGAGAACTTGATTATTTGGAGATATGATGGAAAACTGGCAGCAATGAATAAAGCAGTAATTATTTATCAAGTTATTATTTCTTATGAGATTGAACTCCCATCAAGATTTATCAGTAATTTACCATATTTCTTTACTGAATCTGACTGGCTGCTCAATGGAATCATGAACAACTGAACATCCTCTTTCAGCCTCTCATACCCCCAGCTTTCCAATTCTAGCCTGCATCAAAGAGTCGTGAACTTTTTCCAAAATGCTGCATCTATTGAATCTAAAGGCAAAGCTTCAGCTATCCAAGTTTCCTTTGCCCTGAACAGTTCAGTGGGATTAAATCTTTTGCATTAAAGGAAAGATTGGCTCATAACTCATGCTGATCTTAGTGGGAAGGAGATTGACAGATGTGGAAGAAGCCCACTTGGCTTCTTTTTTTTTATTATCTCAATAGCAAGAGAAAAATGAAAATTTTCAATTTATATGCATTGATTATTTAATGGAAACTTGCCATGATTTTGGTTAATGAGAAATATGCAATTTTATGCTTATATTTCTTTAGGAAAAATGCAATACTTTGTAGAGGATATTTTTAGTCTCAACCTATTTGTGCAAACTTTAAATATAACTAATACCTATTTTAACAGATGGGATGCAACACCTCATATTGTTTGCCTGTTGCAAGGGATGCAATCTCCTTTACGATTACCCAAAGTAAACAGTCAAATCTGGACTTCAGCAAGAAGTCTTGGCAGTTTTATATAATTTTGATGCTTATGAGGCTACCCCATGATGCATTTGGTGAAATTGCACAGTTTGATTAGGTTATGAATACTGATTGGTGCTAAAGTCAATGTCAGTTGAGAGATTGGAACAAGAAGGTGAAGACGATGTGAATGACATGGAATATAGACTCCAATTGTATTGAGGAATTTCCTTGGTATCCATCGAAAATAGTAATTTCCTTTTCAATACATTTTTCCCATCTCATTTAATGTCACATTGTCACATTCTGACTGTTATCTTTTTTGATGCTGAATCTACAGATGACTAGATGAGGAAAGGTGGTGTATTGAGCATGTTTTTCTTTGTTTTCTATTTTACAGCAGCAAGGCAAGATGAGGACTTCAAGGCTTTCAAAGGATTCAGCATGTATTCTCTCCCAGATACAGGCAAGACTACTGCAAGAAGTTCCCTTGAAGACTTGTGAGTGTATCTCCAATGGGAACCGGCCATTCCAACAGTGGAATGCTCGAAGACTATGGCCTGTTGAGGATAAGTCTGAGTCAGTTGCAGAATCTGAACCAGAAGATGAGGATGTTTGGGTCACTCCACCATCCTCACCTGAGGATGAACGACCTGTCACCCCTGACAACAGCATGGAATTCTTCATTCATGGGTGAGACTTCCCTTTATTATACCTGATTTTTCTAAGTGCTGGTAATTCATCTGCTTTAGTTTGATCAAACTCAAATTGCCATTGTGTTCCTCATCTTAGTGCAATTAAAACCTCTGAGATTCATTTCTGTTTTGAAATTATAACTCCAGAGATTCAGTTCTGTTTTCTTGGCTGATGAAATTCTGTTTCCTTCAAGTGAATCCCTTTATTGAAAGAGTCAAATACAGTTTATTAAGTATGACTGAGTTTCTGTATATTCCAATGAGACTTTTCCAGTAATGAAATACTTTTGCCAGAAGGTTCATGACAATAACTGTATGTTATATAGATTAATGTTTGGTATCATTGAGTAGCTTATTTTATCGTCCATTCAAGTCCCCATTTGAATTTAGTGATTTAGTAATTTGAATCCCTCTGGGATCCCTCACAATGATAATTGCATAGGGCATCTGAGCAAGCTCAGGTAGAAAAGAGATTATAATTTTGGAATATATCCCTAGAGAGTTGAAATGCGAATATCAATAAGAGACTCAGTTTGGGACTAGCCCATATTTTTCATTCATTGCTACCAGTGAGGTTCCAAGTCGGACAGACGTGGAAGCCCTTGCTGCAATCAGTTATCTGGACAGCATCCAGTTAGCAGAGTTATACCCATATGTATTCCATTGGAAGACTGTCATGGAGTCTCTGGATCCCAATGAGTTACACCGGTAAGCTTTATACTCTGAAACTCCAATGAGAACGATTTTCCTTGTAGCATTTTTCTTTTCTCTGTTTGGGTGATACCTAGATTGGAGAGAACTCCAAGACGTGTTGCATTCACATCCTCCACTGCATCTATTGCTGCTCCGTCCACTTCTGTTGGTTTCCATCTCAAGCAACCCCTTCGCGCTGCTTCATGCTGACACTAACATAAGTTGTGATAATGAAGACTTTGCTTTTTTATTCCCATAGGCTTGCCCTATATGTTTTCATTTTTGACAGACCTGAGTAAAATCCATATTTAGTAAATGAAGGTGGCATTTTTCATATGTGGTGTATGTGGAGAGAAATGTTCGTTGAGACTGTATGCTTGCTCAAAACTGAGAAGCTGATCCAATCGAAACATTACGAAGATAATTAATTTTTGGAAAGATTGGAATCATTATAACCATCTGAAAAACATGGTTATTAGCGTTTCCTTGCCAAAAAAAATTACAATGCACAAATTGGGCTGTAGTAATCAAATTTGACTCAGAGCTGCAGTGTGTAATCAGATCGCAGAATATGTAAAGCCGGACGACTCTTCCTTGAGAAAACTCGGCAAATGCCCAAAGTCTATTCATTTCGGTTGGATTTTGATCACTACCCGTCCCAGCTGACACTAGCACCATTGTTGAGCGGTAAGCTGCGTGGCAATGCTGAGGCAATGTCATCGATGAACTACAAGAATTCATGTCGGGTCTCGATTGAGAGCTACGAAGGCTAACGGTAGAGGAATAGAGCAAAACGCCTCTACTAAAGGAGTGTATTATTAATAAATCCAAGCGATTTTTCAGGCAGTCGGTCTGATATTCACGTCAATTTAGTAGTTGGTTGGATGTAGAAGCTGAAATAGGATGCATATAGGCGCGCGCGGGTAATCAAGTGAAAGACGAGGAATATCGGGTTACGTCGAGGTCATTGAAGCAGGAAATCAGGCCGGCGAGGCAAAAGCGGCTAACGTTTGGTGCTAAGAATAACCTCAAGGCTTTTTATCAATACGCCCTCAGCAGGAGTCTACCATCGATCGGCCTCTTGAAGGACGACCGGGTGAGTTAGTCGCAAATACCAGGGGAATGGCCGGATGCTGGATGATTTCTTTGCTACTCTTTTCACGAGCGAATCCGAAGACGTGATGATGACAAGGTTTCCTCGGCGTGTATCGAGGAATTAGTCTTCACAGAGGAAGAGAACACCAACAGGATTGAAAAACTAAAGGTGGGAAAGGCAACCTTTCCCGATGGGATTCCAACTCGTGTCATCAAAGCAATCCGTCGGGAAATATCGGTAGCAAGAATCATATTCTAAACTTGCATTTTGCGCGGGGAAATGCCATGGGACTGGAAATTAGCGAAATTCTTTGATACGATTGCGTGCGATCCATGACCAAGAACCGTTGATGACTGCAGCAGAAACGCTGTTTTGGTTTTCCCTCCGCTGAGCGGGAATTCTAAAGACGAGTTGCGATCGTGGTGAGAAAGGGGAAAAGAATAATCCTACGTATTGCAGACTGATGAGTTTCACGAACTTTTCGGAAAAGGTCATGGAATTTTTAGATGCATTCTTTAGTTCATACAGTTAGAATTCATATAAATTAACTTGCCCGTACTAGAGTTTCACCACCGCTTAACGATGCGACGTAATTAACTCACCAATCGATTAGAATTTAAAGATTAGATAACTGGTACAATGGATATAGAGAGCCCATTCAACATCGTTTATCTAGAATTATCTAGAGCTGCTTTCGCTTTCGCTACTGTTCCGCACTAGAGGTTATGGGCTATATTTGAGACGCACGGAATTCAAGCTAGGTTGAGTAGTGGATTAGTAATTGGTTGCCGGGAGGAAATCAGCGAGTAATGGGGGAAAGCGTTGGTGGAAATCGGGCGAGCGATCGGAGTTCTCCAGCTCTCCATTTTGAAATCGCTTCTACTTGAAACTTACAAGAATGATCTGACTCAAGGGCTAGCGAGTACGATCAGCGAATTTATCGATGGCACCAAAATACGCCACTCAACATTCGAAGCGGATCGCTGTTATAACAATGAGCGTTACAAAGGTCCTGTGCAATAATTTGACTTCACGCAATCTGCATAATTTGTTTACAGTGAAATGGGTCCCCGAAGGATCTGGTACAAAGTGGTTTGAGTACATACACTCAATGTGCGCCATACTTTTCCACCTTCGCTGCTACCCTCGAAGCTGATAGAGAGATCCACTTGGAATGTCGAGTGGCGTAGGATTCACCACGACGCGAAGAACAGGACAGGAGCCGTAAAAAAATAAGTTTTTGTAGGAGAGGGGTAAACGATGGCTCGTGAAGATCAGTAAGAGTAAAATTATTCGCGATGGTCATCATAACGAAAAGGTTTCTGGACGCGTCGGGCTGACGGGCTGATAAATGGAAACGGCAAGAAGAGGCTTACAGACCGTGATCGATGAGCTCAAGTTCTCGCGCGCGCAGGCGACAATCGCTAAATGGAACCGGATTTTCCGCTTCATTCGGTATTCCATTACTAATAAGAGCTGGAGCATTATTTTTCCATTGCATGCAACACCATTAAGACCCCATTCTTAGTATTGGCCTTAATTTTGCAGGCCTGCCAACGATTTAGGAATTCAGCGGGGCTGGAGTGGTTGAAAGGCAAGCAGGCTACTGAAACGATAGAGGAGGAAAGAGGGCTCTTAGGCAAGAGGCGTTTAGGATCGTTGGGATCCGCTCGAGAGAAGGTTAACGAGGGGGGACCACATCCAGGCATATAACGTCATTAAGGGAATCGATAACGTGGAGTGTGGCAAGTTTTTCTAATTTTACGGGAGCAGCAGAGCGAGAGGGAACCAATTCGAGTTGGGCAATCCCCAGCGAGATTCTGGTCGCGGAATTTCCTTTTCTTCTTTGGGGGAAGCGAACGCGTTAGGCCTAGATGTGAACGCGGATTGCCCCATCCGTGACTAGCCTTCAGAAGAAGTCAAATGCCTTCATAAACGGAGCAAAAAAAGGGCGCAATATAGCTGTAAGTGATAAGGAAGCGGGGTGTGCTCCCGCAAAAATATATATATTTAGAGGGGTGGGCCTATCTTATGCAACCGTTCGACCTTGACACGGGATGTCAATACGAACCGTATTGACATCCCATGAGGTGGTTCCTCATGCGGCAGTATTTACAGCAACCACCTGATTATCCGCCTGTTTCTCAAATGCCGTAGTTCTTGCAGCCATAAGCATTGCGTGGATGGAAAAAGATGGAGGGAGCACGGGAACTCTGGGAAACTGTTCTCATGCCTCTTTTCCCTCTTACTTTTTTCCTTCTTTTTTTATCTAAGTGGGGGGGGGGGGGGGCACGTGCCCCTCTGGACCCAGATGCTGCCACTTTTGTTCTGGACTCCAAGGAACCCCCTTCAGCAATGTTTCATTTTCTGCCACGCTGTAATAAAGAAAACGAAGCCTAATTTGCACGTGCTGGATTTGGGATCTCGCTGTCAGGAGGATATAGTGCTGTTTGTGAAATAGAAAATAATGTATCAAACCTAGAAAGACACTTTCAGATGAGCCACATGAAACGCGAAACGGTTGGGACATTTCTGAGCCGAGAGTTTCTCTCAAGACTTACGAAATGCGCAGCACGGTACTTCAAAATATGTTAAGAAGATGGCGCTGATGTATGGCTGAATGTCATGGTCCAACGACGGTCAGCCATCGATGATCGTGCATTCCACTCACGTCCCTCTATCGTTCATGGCCGAACACTGTACATACCTTTCCAATACTTTAAGGTTCAAGGTTTGGGTTAGGATGCGAAGAAGCATTTGTGCCCGAGTCGAAATCGAGCGCCCATGATAACCATGAGGCACAGGTATAATTTGAGAGTACTCGTTTGGGCCCCTCGCCAAGTGTTTGCACTCGCTGGCATTCGCTAGCGAGAACTCTTGTGTAATTAGGGTTGCCACCCGTTCATAATTAGTATGGGCAGTACATATTTCAGATTCTATGTCCGGTGTCCGGTCAATTCCCCGACAGGACAGTTCCCCGAATGACAAATTCCCCGGACGGTCAGTTCCCTGATCACGTTCCGATTTTACGGTTGCGGAAGGAGGTCTATCGACCGCATCCATCTCCTTCATGTCTAGGAGTCGATTCACGCCCTTGTTTGTTTCTGAAGAGCTACAATGACACAAATAACAGAACAACTGTACTTGATAAAAGTTTTATTTTGGTTTAATGGTGAAAGGTCTACAAATGAAATGTTTTCTCTTCCTAGAAACTCATATTATAGGCAACACTACGCATCAACTCTTGTAGGTCGTCTGCAGTTGAGTTCTGAATCCCTGCGTATCTTTGTACGAGGGTTTTCAGACGTCGATCTACGTCCAGGTACTTCTTCCTTGGAGGAGGGGGAGCACCAGCGATTCGCTGGACTTTGTACGAGGGTTTTCAGACGTCAATCTACGTCCAGGTACTTCTTCCTTGGAGGAGGGGGAGCACCAGCGATTCGCTGGATGATGCTCACTTCGTGCTTATTGTTCTCTTGCTGTAGTCTCCTAAGATAGGTGAAGGAATTCAGGTGTAGTCTGTCACAGTTTTTTAGGAAACTGGAATGGAAGCCTTCCACAGCATTTGTTGTATGTGGAAGGTCCTGCAGGACACGATTGTAGTTGTTCCAGAGACCTGGTTCGAACAGTGGTGGTATCTGATGGCTACCTCTCGTCTGATATAATTATCTTCAAAGTAGCTCAGTACAGGCAGTGCTGTGTTTGGCATGGTGGCTACAAGGTCATTGAATGCATCTTCCACCTTTGCTGGTGGCACAAAGCTGAGTGCAGGAAGGGACTTCATTTGCAAGCGAAATTCAGGATCATTTTCATAACGTGGCTTCAGACAAGAATCTTGAATCTTTCTCCATACGCTTTGCACAAGATGGAAATGACAACTGTGCAACTGCACACCTGGAAACCAGGGCATTCTGAGCAGCCTTCTCGAAATCAGTTGTAACCCTCTGGGGTGCAGCAATTCCATGCTGAAAACGAAGGCGCTCCAGCATCCTGGTGTACAGTCACTCATCTTTCCCTGGTAGAAGAGTGTATACAAGTGGGATGATTTCTCCATGAAAACATGAAAACACCTGTGGATGCTGTACATCTGCATGTATTGCCTTGGAGTTGTCTTGAAAGTGCCATCCATGTACCAATCTTGGCATGCGGATAAGAGCTGCAAGTTCTCAGTAGTTGAAAACAGGAGTATCTGGTCAGCATCTTGGCTGTCCCACAATAAGAAGCGTTGTGGCACTGTAGAGACGGTGTTTTCGTACGCAGTCGGAATCACAATCTGAGCTCTTGTTGGGGGATCATTGGGCACATTCTCCTCCCGATGACCTGTCGTGTGAGTAACTTTGCATCTAGAAGGGCTACTTGGGCCTCGGTATTCAGTCCCATCAAATTCGCCTGTAGAATCTGCCCTGGAATGATGCGATAAGAGCAATCAGTTTTTGCCATTGGCTTGCTTCAAGGCTTCTAGTCATTTGATAAAACTAAAGTTTCATACGCAATCCCTACAATAAACAGATCCTGATAAGTAATATGAAAGCATACTTGAAATGTACAATAGAAATTAAAAATATTTTATCTTCATATTAATCCCATACGTATTTGGCGTATCGATATGGAAGTATTTGTGAAAGAGACATTGAATTATGAATTTTTCTTAATTATTAAATGATTATACACTTGTGACCTCGACACTGCGTGATTGATTCCTTTGAAAAGGCAGGATAATATGTTCAGAAATGGAAATTAAATAATAATACACATGCACTATGTTATTGCACTAACCTTTCTTCTGTTGCATGGTCTTTGCATCATTCATGATGTTTGTGATCGCCTTGCAGACTTGTAATTTTCCAGGTTCTGGAGCATGATGATGTTGCCCTTGCCTGCTGACAACCTGCTTTCCTTCAGTTGTAGCTCTGAAATTGCAGTTTCCTTTGTATCTTCTATAGAGGCACTCCCAATATGTTCTTCGTCTGTCCTTGCTGATATTGTTCTGTAATGTTGCCCTTGCCTGCTGACAACCTGCTTTCCTTCAGTTGTAGCTCTGAAATTGCAGTTTCCTTTGTATCTTCTATAGAGGCACTCCCAATATGTTCTTCGTCTGTCCTTGCTGATATTGTTCTGTGTGAGCAGATAGCCCTCAAGAACAATAAGATTCTTGCCCTTTTCGCTCTTCACGAACTCTCACACCATCCAAGCACTGACCACTTAATGATCTGATTCCTAACCCACCCAACTTCTCCATATATAGCCGCGTTTTAGATTTTGATAGACATCTTGTTGATCGTCTCATCTCTGGTGGCTGAGAGGATTGACTTTCCCCTTTCCTTCTGTTTGCCTAGACCCCCCTGGGCCCTTTGGTTCCAGCTCGGCAGGGGGGCGGTCGCATCTCCCTCCCCCCCCCACTCCCCCATGCATGATGTGCGAGACAGGAAACTAAATGGGAACAAATCCATTTCCTATGGGGAAATCCCAAATGGAGAATTGACAGGGAACCAATCATTTTAAGGATAGGTTCTACAATAGAGAGGAACAATAGTGATTGGATGTTGAGGACATGAAATGTTATCAATGCATCTTGTCATAGCATTTTGGTGTTGAGCAAGCACAGTGAAATTGTAAGCAAATGTTCATACTTTTATATTCCACATCCTCCAATACATAGTAACAAGAATTGCAATAAAAACATGAGACAATGGCAGCACATATTGCACAGCATTCCTGTGACTAGCTTGCTGGGAATAAACCAAGCATAGGGATCAACCTAAGCTAATCCAGGTAATACAGGTACCTATACCTGCATTATTCTCACTTGAGCTGCAAAAGCATGAGACCTGGATTTTCCAAGTAAGATTTGAAGAGATTTGAGAAGCGGGCCATTGTAGCCCCATCAATGACCCGATGGTCAGCTGACCAGCTCACATTCATGATGTGAACCTTCTCAATGTTCCCATCTACACTGAACCTTGGTAACACCTGAAACATACAATAATTCATCCAGAATAGAAGCATAAAGATGACATTTTCAAAAGAAAATTTCTCTCTTAAAAGATGGAAATAGGGTATATTCTGAAGATTTCATAACTACAGCTTTTCAAATTTTTATAGACTAGGTTCTTGACATTTTTTGGCTGCGACCCAAATGCTAGCTCGGCATGGTTATTATAAGCTTAAAATCCAGACTGCCATTTTTCAGCATTTAACAGACTGATAGGAGGGAAGACATGTTTGGGTAGCATGAGTGACCTAGACTTTAAAGGAAAGTTCAGACAGTCACTGGAGACCCTTGGCAACCCACTCAAAATGGCTTGGCCCAAATTGGGTTGCGACCCAGGGGTTAAGGACCACTGGACTAGGGTATATTAACCCTTTCAGACCCTGCATCCACTCCAGTGGACATCATATTTCCAATGTTTCTCTTACACTTTCTTGTGATTCTCGCGGTATTGTGCCCATAGTCATTGGACACTATTCTGCACACATAAACTCTATAGGAAGCCCTCTCTAGGCTGTCAGTTATATAATATGTGGCTATATAATTTTATACAGGGTGTTCATAAATTCTGGTAACCACTTTGAAAATTTATAGTGGAATACCTGGTGATCATAGAATATCCATACAATGCACACACACATTACTTGAGATATCAATGGGTTTTTTTTCATGGCATCACTGTAGTTCATATTGCAGCCACAGTAGTGCTAAATGCAATAATGTTCAAAATGGCTACTCCAATAAGGAAGGAACAATGTATTCTCTAGTTTGTAGCGTTACAGTCTGTGATTGCAGCACGGCGAGAATTCAGTTGAGTATCACAAGAGCCACCAGAATTCCTGTACACCCTGTATACATGACAGGATCTTTCACTGTCCTTTCTCTTAACTCTCTTAAGCATTACCCCATATCTAGGCCAATTTTCAATAATTTAGCATTATTTAGGTCTCTGTTCTGTGTTTAGAAACTGGGAATTTTCTGCTTTCTTTTCTGTGTGGTTTTGGCCACAATCGGCACCAGCAAGTAACTTATTTTATTATACACAGGGTGGGGCAAATGCCAGGGATTATAGGAGTTTTGGGGGGATTTAATTCTCCTTTCTGTCAAACTTTTCACTAATGCCCACAGCTCTCAACATCTCTCGCATTGATTGTTGCAGCTGTGTGCACACTAGGTCCAGATTGCTGTTCGGTCAGCTTCTTTTATTGGGCCCCTTTCTTTTGTTGCATTGAGAACACTGCTGGTTGCCCCAAAATTTGCCATTTAATCTGAAATTCAGTGGATCAACAGTCTTGGTTGATTTGGCTGTCTTTCATGGCAATCACACTAGTTTGCCAAAACTGTTATCTGTTTTGTACAAATCATAACCAACATCACTTGTTTCTCAGTTTAATAACCATTGTTTGGGTATTTTAGCAATACTCAGTCAAAAAATCACTTCAAAATGTTTGTCAGATTATGGTAAAATTGTGCACAATCTAGCATGGAGGTTGCCAACATGAACAGCAATGGTAATGACACATTATCACCAAAATTGCCATACTTGTTCCAAATGAGTAACGGTTGTTTATTTCCAGCCAATTCTAGTGGATATAGCACTCTTCACTGGATTCAAATTATTGTATGCCAAATTGATGAAAATGAGATAGGTCATCAAGCAGCCAATTGGAAACCTAAATTCCCCAAAAATTCCTATGTTCCCTGACTTTTGCCCCACCCTGTATATGTATCATGTAAAGGATACTTATCAACACAGAGGCAGGTCCTTGAACAACTACAGCCCAACAACCCTGGGAATCCTCTAACAAGCATATTGAAACTATTGTAAAATGCCAAGCAGACAAGGGGCTATGGGTAGAAGAATATGAAGGAAAATGTACTATAGCACTAGGCTAGGTTTTTGATGCTGTATGACCAGTTTCATTGGGTGTATTCCAGCCTATAGCATCAACAGCTATTTCAACCTGTTTCTGGGGTCAACCAAACATGCCAGGAATATTAGATAAAAATTGGAAGTACTCTCCATTCCAAGGACAACTCTAGGTGAAATCCCTCTGTACATGCCACTGCTAATGATTGACTCAAAATGTCTCACAGTGTTCTCTACTTTAAATAACAAGCAATAGGCCAAGCAGCTGAGAGATAATATTCAGCATGCACAGAAACAATGATGCTCAAAATGTGGTGAGGGGAGCCTTATTCCCACATATGACCATCTGTAGATTGATCCACACCCATGACAAAAATTTGCTTCTTCAGAATTTAAAATCATATTCTGATAAACTGATTTATTTTGAACATCAATATTAACAGAATGAGTGAAGGGATCAACAGTATGTACATGAAAAGCTTAAAAAATAAAACATGTTTAAAGCCCTCAAGTAGGTAAAGTCCAATATAGGGGGCAAATTATCATATTTCATAAGTTGCACTTTTCATGGGAAGTGCTGGAAGGTTCGTGCTAACACCACACCTAGGCATCACAACCTTCCTAATTTTTTTTAGATAGTTAAAAATGCCATCCCATTCCATGCAGTGTTCTGGGCAGGTGTTAACAGCACCATCTCTTACTACCTTTCTATGCACATTCTTATTCCTTACAAGCCATTCAAACATGAAAACATATGTTAAAAACACAGAACAGGATTGAATGAATATCTGCTGTGTCTGGTCATTTGAAAATAATATTAATTGGATTTTCTTTCTAAATAAATTGCTGATGAGCAAAAGGGTATCGTACAGATGTTTTACAATATGTTTTCCAGGTTTTCATCTAATTTACTTCATGAGGTGAAAGGAAAACTAAATGTATCTGTTACAATCCCCATCCTTTATAAATTTTACCCTACAATGCATGATTTTTCTAACTGAACCAAAAACGTTTTTGATGATTATATTTTTTCATGTGGTTGATGAGAAAAATAATGAAAAAATTATACTTTGACTACAATACATTTCAATGCAAAGCAGAGTGTGCCATTTCTGGCACTCCATGCAGTGTAGGGTTAAAATTCTAAAGATTGCTGAGAACATAGCCAGGTGCAGTACATATTTTGGGGAGCAGCAGTTAAAGTGAGATAGATGGATTCAAAATAGGCTTTTTCTTCATTACAGCAAAGAGTGCAGAGGAAAATAAATAAAAGGCTCCTTACCTGGATTTTTCCTAAGGCCCCAATTGCCACTTCGGGTGGTAAGATTATTGGCCTTGCATAAGTTCCCCCAATCTGAGAATGAAATGATTTGCCCTGTTATGGAAGATATTGGGAGATACTTCCTCAGATAGATAATGAGAAGGAATAGACTCACAGATCCAATGTTGGATAGAGAAAAGGTGCCACCAGAGAGATCCTGTGTGGTGAGAGAGTTCTTAAGTGCAAGGTCCTGTAGTCTTCTCATCTCTTGAGCAATCTCCATTACACTTAGAGATTCCACATTTTTTACATTGGGGACAAGGAGGCCATCAGGTGTGTCAACTGCAACACCAATATTATGGTTCCCTCGATAGGTCATCATTTCGCAATTTTCATCCACGGTGGCATTAAGCCGTGGGTATTCAAGTAGAGCCAGAGACACAGCCTTCAAAATAAGGGGCATGAATGAGAACTTGATGCCCCTCTCAGCACTATGTTTGTTCATCAAGTGCCTCAGGTGCACACATTCAGTCATGTCCACCTCATCAGCATATCCGAACAGTGGAACCCTCTGAAATCACACATTTTCATTTTAAGAATAGAAAATGGTACTACAATGGAATTTCAAAGAGCTGGAAGTATGCACTCACACTGGCCACAGTCATGGTCTTGACCATTGCCTTTACAATGCCCTTTATAGGAATGTGCTTATCTTCAAGTTGAGGCCTTGTCACAGGTGAATGAGTAATTGGTGGAGGGGGAGCTTTCCGTTCCTTATCAGGAGGAGGTGGTGGTGGTCTTATTTCCTGCTTTGGTGGCTTCTTTTCCCCCTTCTCACGCTCCTCCAAATATCGCAAAATGTCTTCCTTTGACACCCGGCCATCCTTACCTGTCCCTCTCAATGAAGACAACTTAACCTGCAATAAGAATAGTTAAAATAGGAGCCACTTCCTTAATTTAAAAAAAAGAGTATCCTCTGGAATACTGGACCCACATTATGCTCAGCTGCAAGTCTTCTCACAGAAGGAGTGGCCAATACTTTCTCCTCTGGTAGTTTCACCAAGTCTGAAGTTGTTCCCACCTTGACACCTTCCTGAACTGTGACCTGGGGCTCATGTTCTGAGAACAAAATATCCCAAGGGAAAAGATATTACCCCATCACCAAGACAATGTAAAGCAAACAAAAGCCAACCTTAGCTTCCTAACCTTGACGGCTTTCCTCAATCTCAATATCTACTAATGGCTTGCCCACTATAGCTGTATCATCAACATTGTAGTGAAGTTTCTTCACAATCCCATCATATCGACTAGTGATGGTCACAGATGCCTTATCACTCTGCACCTCACAGATGCTGTCGAACTGGGCCACTTTGTCACCCTCTTTCACAAACCTAGATAGCAGAAAATGTCCTCATTAATAGTGCAATTACTGGTAAGCATGGCCAGGATCTTACCATTCTTTGACGACTACTTCTCTGATTCCTTCTCCAATGTCAGAGAGATTGAATGGCACTATAGTAGCCAACTGGATTGGTGAGCATTGAAAACCTCTGGTCTTTCCCACTCCATGATAAAAGTCCTGACAGAAGTCAGGTCTCTGGAATGATAGGCCTAACCCCAAACTGAATTCTGAAACCTAACAAAAAAACAGTCAAACCCTGAAAAAGCGAAAGCCTAAAACTTATCAGTACATTAAGTATTTGAGATGAGTTACCTTCTTCCGTTGAGAAGTAAGCGGCATTGAGTAAGCAGCTCTCCATCTGTGAAAACTTCTTACATTAAACCTTGTCAAAAATCTCGAGCTGGAGCCCAAAGTCATTCCAATTTCAGTGGTAATATCACGTAGTTGTCTGTCTCACAAAACTTATAGGCCAATAAAAAAGGTTAGGTCCATTTTTATGCAGAGGCTAATGAAGAAAGAGAAATAAAGCGGACATAGACATGAAAATGTAACATGCCTTGCTACTTTAATCAAGTCTTGACATTTAACCATTTTGAAGCCTTTTCGCAGGGGGGGGGATCGTTTAGCTTTAGACCTATGAAATTCATGGACAGGCCTACCAATCTGGTAGAGTTATATGTTAGGGCCAGACTGCTGGGCATGGTGTATCATTGGTATGTTACGATGTTACGAAAACTCGGCAAGGGTTCAGTCCACATCCCATTCACGATAAGCAACGTCATAGTAAAGGACATGGAAAATAATTCCTGATGTTCAGAACGTGTTTGAATGGGGGTCGCCATGACACCTGGTCCGTGTCACAAGGACGCCAAGAGTTTAACTGGAAGATGAAGTGGTTTTCTGATCAATTATGTTATGCCTTTTTACTTATTATATTTGTTCAAAAAAATAAAGCCGAATATCACATAAGGGGGAAGACATGCTTAATGACGAACTGACAGCACGGCTTGAAATGATGCATTCATTTAAAAGAAATCCCGGCATCACTCTGAATCAGCATGGCCACGCACATGGTATGGCGTCTTCGATTCCTATTGGGAAGCCAACGTATAATTTCTAACATGTTAAACACTTTCGGTCAGACGTAGAGTCTTTGGCATAACTATTATACAGCCTATTTTTAGGCGATTATGGTCCTTTGGAACCAATTTAAGACTCCATATGTAGGTTTCCTCACTTGTAGGCAAGTTACGACCGTCCGCATTAAACTGTAGATAAACTCTGGTTTTATCGCTTTTCGTCTCCAGTTGCAGTTAATGGAAATAGCTCCTAAACTAAACAGAAGCTGAAGTATGGGAATTCTCGGAAGCTGCAAACAGTTCATTGATTTCAGTCTATCAATTCTTCTAAAGGAGGGAAAGAATATGCCTTTGTAGGCTTGATTTATTATATAGAAATTATTTTTAACTATGGAATAAAAAGTTTCGCACGAATTTCATGGTTTTTAAGGGTGCTGAATTGCAACATCTCAGACATGCATGATTGCAGCATTGAAAGCCCCTCATTTTCCTGCTAATGAACCTTCATAAATAGTGTGCAAAAACTCAAATGAACATTCTTAGGTAGAAAATAGAGGGATTCAGTTTCCCGAATTTCCATGGAATTTAAAGGCTCAAATTAGCCGTTATTAGAAATATTGCATAAAACGTGTAGCACGTTAAATCTGAAAATACAGTGTTTCACAATTCATCTAGCACTTTGATGAGTTAGATTCCTTGGTAAGCTAGAGAAATAGGCTACTTTTCAAAGTAACCATTTCATCTTTGAATTTCTGTCATTCACTGTCAATAAAATTTTCTTGGCACATATTGGCTGAGAATTGACTGTTAAGCTTTTATAAGTCATGCCTCCAAAGAAGTTTTGATATTTGAAAAAGGAAAAATATATCCTCCATTCTTTCTATTTCAACCTTTGAATGAAATTGGAAGAACTTCTTGTTCTTTATTTTTTATTGTACTAATATATGAGGGATAGCCCAAAAGTACCTGGACAGATTTTATTTTCTTCAAAACTATTCAAGACATACCCATAAAATGTGTCACATTCATAAGCAATGCTTTACAGATGCATTGTTGTCATGATAAGTAATGGTGATAAGGTGTGTAATATTTGGTGATTATATATTTTGTAGTTTTGGAGAAAATAAAATCTGTCCAGATACTTTTGGACCATCCCTCATATGCTTACCCTATTTTGTGATAACATTGATATGTCAGCAGGAGTAGCATGACCTGTACTTGTGGAAAATTATTAGCTTGGCCAATTAGTGCCAAGCATGGAAAGCCTCCTTAAGCTGTCATCATCAGTTATCCTAATTCAAGTGATTACTTAATTTTCGTACCCTTGATCTGGGCTCTAGATTCACGCATTCAACATTGGGAAGAAATTGCTTAATGAGGAGGGTATTATTACTATGGGAGCACTGTGATTGCATGCTTCAGCCTGGGTAGCTTCCTGTTTCAAGGGTTGTTGGTACCCCTCATCAATTTTTTTTTTTAGCATATGCCTCTAGCTAACATTGAGATCCAATTTTTTTGTTATATTTGTTGTACTGACTCCTGGCCTTTCTTCATATGCCTTCAATTAACCTGCAAGTTTCTTTACAGGTGATTGTATAATATTGTGGTACCCAGCCATTGATGTATTTGGTAATTGTACAGACCTTGGCCAGATATTACTGGGATACATGACTGCAGAGAATAGATGAAGGATTTCTGTGGCTTTTGGCTCTAACTCCACATTTCATAATCTCTTCCTGATGCTAAATATGGAACTGTCTTCCGTTGGAGAAAGTGTGTTTGCTGTTGAGGGCATCTTGAAAAAGAGGATCCGTAAGGTTAGTATTCTGAGTTTCTAAGTTAGCATCCTCTCTATAGACTTACCTTACTTGGTATTATACCTAGTCTTGCCATAAATACTGTTACAAAGTTTTTTTGTAATATCTCTTTTCATATAAAACATATGCTGTATTTGCTGACAGGATTTATTTCCCTACATAATTACGAACAAATTACAGAAGCATTATAAAATATGTCCACCCCTGGCCTTCACACATGACTTTAAACGATCAGACCACTCATCCATCGCAGTATGCACCACTTCCATTGGATATTGGCTGCTGATTTTGCAAGGGCTCACTTGAGACTTTCAATATTTGGATGTCTTCTGTTGTTGGCCATCAGATCCAACTCTGCCCACAGTTTGTTGTCCAGTGGGTTCCCAGATGGCCAATTGGAGGCCTTGATGAACTCGGGGACGTTGTTGGCTAGCCACTCCTGCGTTGTCCTAACCTTGTTAGCAGGTTCGGAGTCTTGCTGGAAGATCCAGTTGCCCCCATTGAACATTGTTTAGCTGAGAGGCTTCACTGACTTCTCTAAGACTTATTCCTAGTACACTTTCGCTGATGTCTTCACTTCTTGCTTGCAAAAATACAGCTTGGTGACACCCTCATAACTCACCCCCCCACCAAACCATGACAAGCAGTATGGTGACCTCTCTTCACCTTATGGATGACTTCTGCAGCTTCCCAAGAGTTGTGGGCATACACTTGACCATTTGGCCAGTTGAATTTTTCTTCAACAGTGAAGATTTTCTCATCAGTAGAGGATTTTGTGGTGTCTGTTTTGCGCGTACCTCTGCAGCAGCACTTTCGATCGCAACCTCCTGATATCTTTCAGAGATGGAGTCAGCATGTGTCCTGTGCTTCTTCAGTAAGCACCCATCCTTAGGTCTGATTTAATCAACTGATACATGCTTCTAGTTGAGATGGCCATTTCTCTGGCCATCACTTTCTGCTTGCATAGAGGATTTAGCTGAATCGTGTTGCTAACTTCTTTGGTGACTCGTGGTGTTCTGACAGTGGGTGGACATCCAGATCTAGGGCGGTCTCGTACTGAGTATCATTGTAACATTTGATAGCTCGGTTAACAAACTGCCGACTGATTCCAAATGGCTGCAGAGGCTTGAAATAATTGCAGGTTTCTGACCCACTTTGTGCAGGGCAATCACTGCTATGCGATTCTCTTTGTCACCCCAATCCATGTTTACTGCATGCAACACAACAGCCAAAATGTTACCAAACAATACGGTGGATAATACACTGCACGATTACTAGGTTACAAGTTTCTAGCTCCTTTTGCTAGAATGCAAGGAACATGTAAATCTTGTAACAGTATTTATGGCAGAACTAGGTAGTGTTAAGTTAAAGATAATGCTGTTTGTGCTAGATCATTGAGAAATGTGTAGTGCCATTGCCATCACTTTATCTTTCCTCTACAGGGGAAAGCAGAGTACTTGGTGAAGTGGAAAGGCTGGTCCAACAAGTGAGTAATATCTTCATATCTCTCCTAAAAAATAAAATGTAGAGAATGGATCAAGAGATGGGAGAAATGTGGAAAGAGATATATAGGCCTAGATCTATTATGGGAATGTTACTTATGCCCTAAGGTGATGCAAGGAAATTACTCCCCTCACTCTAGACTGTTTCTGTGTCTGACCTGCAAGCTGTATGTTGGCCACCCTTGGCCTAGATTGTTTCTTTCTGGACTTCTTTTTATCACAAATTCACTAATATATTCAGCATATGCAGGTAATTTGCAATTTGCATTTAAATACACCAAAAGTCACAAGAAAGATAACTAATGTTTGCATGTTTCTTGACATTTACTAGCTCAAAATATCCCTCTTGTGAATGAGAGAGGTATTGTTAATTTTTTTACATGGAACCTGATAATTTTCAAAAAGGAGGGAATGGGTTTTTGAAAAATGCAAAATATATGGAAAGCATTTAACAAACAGGATGATAAAATTATGAATAGCCTCTTTCAGATGGAAAAATATTTTTCAGTTAATGTTAGATGAGAATTGTGACTTAGGGAATTAAGTAAGAAGCCAGTATTCCATTGAGCTTCATGAATTTCCATTCTTCCCAGAACTTTGGCCTCCTCTTGCAAGGAAAGGAGCAATGCTCAGATGGTTTTATCATTTGGCCTATGTGAATCACTCTACTGCCCAGATTTTTTGTCTCAACTGAAAAAAATTTTCTCATTTCCTTGTGAAAATTTATCAAGTAAACCACATGTACAAGGTATCACTGGAATTTTAAATTTTCTATCTGAAGTTTCTGGCAAAAAAGTTGGCACTGCCATCAACCAAGAGAAATTGATGTTGGAATAAATGCTGGAGAAGCTTTCTTTCTTCCTCCCCTGGCTCTCTATTTCACTTAAACTCTACCACTCCAATCTCATAAAATATGACTTTCTTCCCAGTTCATGATTACCCCTTTCCATAGTGATGTTTCATTTGGAGTTTAAAATGTACATAAATCATTGGTGGTTTGTAGCAGTGCCTGTGGCAAGGATTTCAGGGAATTAAGGAAGTCTAATTGAAAGAAACATTTTCATATACAGTCTGGGAAGCAGCAATGGGCTTTAGTTACAAGTGCATTTTGGTTGGAGTTTACTGCTCCTGAGTATTTCATTTTTTAAATATTTGTGAAAATTGTATATTGTGAATTATGTGGTGTGAAGATTTGGAAAAATTATTATTGACATGTCCTATACATAAACTATTGATTTATATGGATTCAAGCAATGGTTTTTTGCTTCTTGATTGCATAATGTGCAATAATATTAGATTCTTCAGGTAAAGAAATTGCCATATGTATTTTGTTTTTTTGTTTTTTTTTTTTACAAATTCAAGTTCTTCTGCTGTTTTCCAGAACTTCAGCTAGCCTTATACTCATGCATCCTAAACATCTTTAGGCTTACAACCTTCTCCATTCTTGTCCTCTTTATGTATCATCCAGTGTTTGCATATGCAGACACTGGATGTGCCTGCATATGCAAATGCATTTCCTCATTGTATCTGTGTGCCTGGTGATTGCCTCCTTGCTACCACCACATTAACACCTAATCTTAACACACTCTCCTCTTTTGTAAATACTTATATTCTTGACCAAGAATATAGTGTGCATCTAATCTAAACTTGCCCAAAAGAGTAACTATGTTCTCTGGCTTACTACCTAAGAAGTTGGCATTGTTTCTTCCCCATCCTGCAAGGAGAAACATCTGGTGAATCAGATACTTCTTTTGATGAGCCAGATTATCTCATACTCCAATGAATGATATTGGAGGATAAACATCCAGTGGGGATAGTGATTATGCCAATGCCAAGGTGGAAATTGATGACGAAGCCACACAAGGATCCAGCACAAGTGCTGGTTAAACACCCACAGCTCCCAGCTACAGCTTGCAATGGCAGAAGAGGAAAGTTCTGGGAAAAAAAAAAAACCTCTTTTCAAGAGCAAGATTTTTGGGGATGCATTTTCATCCTAGAAGACATGACTGAGCCTATTGATTTCTTCCTGAAGGTATTCCCTCTGAATTTAATTGAGCACATCACAGGGGAAACCATGTAATATCCTATCATGTCTGGTGACCATGACTTTCGCATGGATGATGTTGACATGTGAGTGTCTCTCAGGGTGAATCTTATGATGGGAATAGTAAAGCTCCCTCAATATCCTCTTCATTGGTCTGAGGAACATGGAACTCAATTGCCTGCCATAGCCAATCAATTGGCATTGAAACTATATAAACAGATACGGAAGTATCTTCATTTCAATGACAATGCACTGCAACTAGCCATTGGCTCTATGGATTTTGACAAGCTATATAAACTGTGACCTATCATTGATGAGTTGCAGAAGTAATTCAAAGCCTGCTGTGACTATGAGGAGCATCTTTCCGTTGATGAAATGATAATCCCATTCAAAGGTAGGCATTCATTGAAGCAATCCTATATGGTAAAATCATATATGATTTGATAAGAAATGGGCATATATGATATTATATGAACATATATTGGAAAATATATATGATATCTTCTTATTGAAACAATGAGTATATGATCATATATGGCAAGGCCATATGAGAATTTTATCAAATCCATGTATGCAAAAGATATGGAGGAACATATAAGATACTTGTATGACTTAGTATGCCTATCTGGTACATAGCAGCAGATATGTGTGTCACACCTGATAAGAGACATGACCAAATCTGGTATGAAACATACATCAAATCATGTTACTCTCATAAGTCTTTCCCAAATGTAAAAGAAAAAAAATTTGGAACTAAGCTAAAAATTAGAACTTCATGTCACTTTTGTGAAAATACAAAAACAATTCACTTCCAATGCATCATAAGTACAGGGCATTCACAAAGTCTTGTCACTCCTGTGTCATGTAGAAGTAATTTGCACTATATTTACATATGCTGCTTACATTAATGTACATATTTTGTTACATACTGGCTGCTGTGTTCTGCAATAGTGTAGTTGGTATCACACATTTTCATCTAATCTGGAAAAAAAAAGAAGAAAATCAGTATCTTACTGGGATGACAAGACCTTGTGGACACCTTGTACATCCCAAAGATATCCCAGAAATAACTACTAGGGACTTCTCAGTGATATCAAAATATCTGGGTGCCTTTCTTTCTGAAACAGACTCATTTCCTGCCCTACAGGACAACAATTTATTTTTAAAGGGTTGTTTTGTATGATGTTCTTCAACTGAAGATGTCTAAGAGACATCTCTATGAAGTCCTGACGATGTCCTTAAAATATCCCCTTAGGACCTTGGGACATACCCAGAATGTCATCATGCTATGTGGGTATAACCATACCATGTAAATTGAATACTGTACCTTATGCATATGGAATATATATTTCTAGTGATATATTTTGTTATGAAAGCATGCATGCTGAACATTTACATACAATAAATAAAATTCCTTTATGAAAATCATATACTTAAACCAGATGCATCATATATGCAGGAGCCCATCCCTCAAACCACATAATTATTTTATATAGAATATACAGGGGTCGCCCCAAAAGTAATTACTCCAATTTTTGTCCTCCTTTACCTTTAATCCTTAGTCCATGAAACTTGTACACATAATCACTTGGATTGTTGGGAACAATGTGTTATTTTCCCACATAATCACCATTTCTTTGACAACATTTCTGCCAGTGATGTTCCAGGGCTTGTATGCCACTATGATAAATAAAAAAAATGTCTGGGCCTGCTTCTGCATGGTTTCTTGAACTCGAATGTCATTCTGAAAGTGATGTACATGAGTAGTGTCCTTGACGGGGGCGAGTCCCAGACTGGAAGGAGGATGAGGAAAATGTCATCAAGCTGTGCAGAAGTAGGGCCAGAAACCTTTTACCATAGAGGTATACAAGCCCTGGAACATTGCTGCCAGAAATGTTGTCAAAGAAATGGTGATTAAATGGGAAAATAACACTTTCATCCCAGCATTCCAAGTGATCATATGTGCAAGTTTCATGGACTAAGGATTAAAGGTAATGGAGGAAAAAAACTTGGAGTCATGCGGGCAACCCTCGTATATGCTGCCCAGGTATGTTTAATATGTGAATAACCCTTATATGGATCATATGCTTCAAATATATATATGAATTTATAAGGCATAGATAATTGCATATAACTACCATATATGATCTTTCTGCATGAGATATATGGCCAAGAAACTGTTAAAATGGGGATACAAGGCGTGGGTCATGGCTGGGGTTTCTGGCTGTTAATCTCTTTTTTCAGTGTACAAGGGAAAAGTTGTGGATGAAAGGAAATTGGAATTTGGAGCTGGAGTCACAGTAGTTCTAAACTTTCTCCTAGAATTGATGCTGCTAAACAAAGTGTCTTGGACAGTTTTGTTTTTTTGCATTTTCAAACTTGTTGAAGAAATAACAAAGAGGAGCCAATTGGGAAGAAATAACAAAGAGGAACTGTTGGGGAATAAGGCATGTAGACCACCTACGGTGGACTGTGAGTTCAAAAAGCTAGGGAAGTCAAATCATGCATTGAGATGGACTCAGGTGTCTTAGCCATCAAATGGAAGGACAACAAAGACAACCACCCTTCTTTCCAATGTTATGTTGGGATTCAGCCAATGGATGAAGTCACTCACTGGGATAAGTCCAAGAAAGAGAGGATCTCAATCAAACATCTTGCAGCAGTCAGGCCATACAATCAGCATATGGGAGGCATTGATAAAATGGTTATACTGATCAGCTTCTATAGAAATGGCCACAGTCCCTGTAAGTGGTACCAGCAAATTTTCTGGCCCTTACTAGATGTTACCCTCAACAATGCATGGATTTTTTATCAAGGAAAAATGAATGGAGGAGAAAGCTACATCACTGTTCCAAATCTCTGGAATTCAGGTCCATTGTATAGATCCCTCCTGAAGTCCTCTCAAAAAAACCCAGCGTGACCAGGGCAACCATCTCCAAAAATCCAAAGGCCTGATTCCTTGAAGCTGAAGTTCACTGCAAGGAGAACTAAATGTGCTGGTCCTTTGGTACTCTGATATTATATTTTAAAAAATTTTCCTATACCATCAAGCAAGTCCTTTGCAGACAGGTTCAAATACTGCACCAAACATGGCAATTGTGGACAATTGAAGTCCATGTGCTCAAAATGTCAAGTGGCTTTTTGCCAAAGATATTTTGCAAATTGGCACACCTAGGAGACTTGGGACTAACTAGATTCACTTGGCTATGAATGGAAGACTTTTCAATTCAGCAGTGGCTATCTCCCATGTTTCCATAAAGAATGAACTCTATATTCTGTTATGTATCTCTTCTTGCCTTCACTTGGCAATGTCTCCATTTGAAGACGTGCATTATGCAAGTAAGTGACCAAATCAAGGAAATGTTAGTTTAATCAGCATCTACTGACATTGAGCACATGGAAAACATTGTGTTAGATTTTTTGTTGCATAATTCCTTAATGGAAAGGGTTAAACAAGCATAACCTGTTTTTTATTTATTTATTAATTATATGGGCTGAGAATTAGAATGTCCTTGTAAAAATGAGGAAGATGAGGAAGAAAATATGCCCTTCCTTAAAGGAAGAAGGTAGAGTACTGGATCAGGCTTCTCAATTTTGTTAAAAATCCAGCATTTTCACATATGAATGAGTTGCTGGTCTTCATTGTTGTTTGATGCAGACATAACACATGGGAACCAGAGGACAACATCCTTGATGCCCGTCTCATTGAATCCTTCGAAGAGAGGTGAGATCTGGCCAAACTTCAATTACTGTGATATATCATTTGAAATGTTTCCATTGTATCGCAGGGTATGGTGAAGAAAAAAAAGACTGACTTTCAACATATGTATTTCTGTTCCAACCAAATATTTTCTCTTGAAACTTGTGCCACCTATTGATGGAAATATTTTCAACACATCTATGATATTTCAACCCAGTTTTTTTTTATACAAAAAGCTAGGTGATGAACAATGATTTTATAAGTTGAATATTGAGAATGGACAAAAGTTCATGCCAATAATGGACTGAATAAAATGCCACCATCCCTTGGTTGGATGTTTTCCAGGCTAGGCCGAATATATCCATTCATATTCCCTTCTATTCCAGCTGCCCTTTTTACTAGTGAATTTGATACATTTTTTTAATTATAAATGGCTACAAAGTAATAAGTATCAATACAGAGAGTTCACTTAACTTTTTTTTTGGCATTTTTCTTGGTTTACATGAGACTATGAAGCAGGCCAAGTCAAATCACTTCAAAGGGACTGGACTGTCATGTCCTTTTTTAATGTCTGATTTCTTATAAATTATTCTTATAAATTATTCCCTTACTTTGGCAGAATGCATTTGTATGAAATTATTTTGTCTATTGAAATCATGTCAATAAATGCATAGTGCAAGTTTCATGAAAATCTGGTGAAAGCAGAGATACATGGGTTAGAAGTAATTGGTTTTTAGGTTCTGCCATTCCCTGTATACAAGAAGAGATTCACCTTAATTTTCCTTTCCTAGCTTACGAGAGCACCCAGTGAGACGAGGACCAAAACCAAAGAAAATTGTGAGTTTAGTTTATTTTGAAATCTTATATTGCTATGAGCTCTCTCATCTTACTTTGAGATTGTTTTTTCATTCTTTAGCATTGGAAACAACGGGTTCATACAACAGATGGTGGAGCCTCAACTGCTGAAGAACCAGAAGTGAAAAGGCGAGCAGAAGTGTTGGATGAACATGGGAAAATTGGTGTCACCATCTCCAAGACTGCCAAGACACAAGAACGACAAGATGCTGGGAAAAAAAGTCCTCTTGATGACAACACAACAAAAGATGATGATAGGGAAGAGAAGAAAGATGAAGAGGAAGAGAAAACTAAAGTGAAGCAGGAAAAGAATGATGACCAAGAGAGAGAGACAGATGATACAGATGAGAATGAGGATGAGGATGATGATGACAATGAGGATGATGTGATCCCGTGTTCTGACTTCTGGGTGAAGCAGATGCCTACTGTAGACCAGGTTACAGTGACAGATGTGACATCCCGGACAGGTACAGTGACATTCAGGGAATGCAAGAAGAAGGATGGATTCTTCAAAGAATATACTTGACCTCCTCTACAACCATTCCCTGTGATGCAATCCTTTACTTTTATTAGGCATGCCCCACCCTCAGATCCTCAAAGAGGAGGAAAGCCTTTGCTTTCCCATGTATACAGCATTAGTTTGAGGAAACCCATAGAGTGTTTTTTTTTACTGGGTTAGTGATTTAAATATAACATTGAAGATTTGAAGTGCAGCATCAAGAAGAACCACGATAGCACTGAGAAGAAATTACACTCTTGGAAGAAAAGAAAAGGAGATAGCCCAATTCATTACTCTACCAGGCCTTCCTACCTTTTATGGTCATACCCAACATCACCTCTCTGCCTATCTCAAGAATGTCAGCAATATAAAGGATGCAATTTCCTTATCATTGAGGCAGAGTTCACAGTTTGTTTTGAAGTGGTTTCCCCTTCTTACCAGAGCCATGAAACTATAGTCTCATAGCTAAAGCGTGAAAACTTTCATTTTTTCATGTTATATTACTAGATCAATCAATTCTTTTTCCTTTGTTTTATTGCAAAAACTCTCAGCTGGACCAAAAAGTCTTTGCATTTTCATTTGAATGGCATCATCTCATATTTCCCTTCAATCTGATTTCTCAGTGTGCTGTGGGTAGGATGTGCTCATTCTTTTGCATCAAATGCAATATGATCTGTCATATTTCACACATTGGGATTCTTTACTGAAAACAAGGTTAGATTCATCTCATAAATGTTGGTCAATTTTAAGGAGCTGTTTTCTCATTGAAGTTCATTTCTTCATGTTTTATTTTTATATTTTCTCATAGACGAATCTTTCTTCAATCAATACCTCCTCTGAGGTTTGGAAGGATCTCAAGGAAAATTGAATTCCTGATGGATTTATGAACAATTTCTTTTTGTGATCATGATTGCTTCCTTTTTTTTTTTAACCTCTCAGGTATCTGTTGTGAGGTGCAAGATGTTGTATGTTATTCATCTTTCTTGCCATTTTGGTATTCTTACCCTGTGGAACTCACACACTCTTCAATTGGTTATTCCACTCAGATAAATAAGGCTAGAAAGAGGGATAATGGTCAGAGGAATTTGAAATCTGAACTTGTGGTGTCATATTGGTCTCAGCCCTCAGTACAAAAGCTGTAAAGAAATGTCTATATTTGACATTGCCATGCCTAGCCATCTCCTTCCTCCTATTCTTTCTTATGAGTTGGGAGAGGGCTTCCTTCTGGTTTCTCTTGCATCCCTTTTTTTTTTTGCTGCCTCTTGTTCTTTCAGGGATTCTATTCCAATCTTGCTTAAACCCTTCAAGCCAATAATATTAAACAGCCAATATCCCCTGTTGCAGTTCTGCACAACACCATGAGCATCAAGTAGGGGAAATTATCAATGGTTTGCTTTCTATTGGTGAGATTTAGCAGAAGTACATTCTCACACTGGGCATCTTAGTCACTTTTAACTCACAGTAGATATATCTTAGCAGACATCACAGTCATGTCAAGCCCACTCGAAGGGTTAAGGTGAAATTCCCCTATGTGGCTGCATCAGTCTGCATGAACTCCCTTGGTAGTAGTTGCCAAGAAATACTCTTTATGCTCATAGAACTTTGTAATTATTTCTTGCACTTTGTTGAGAGCCAATCAACTTATCAAACTTAATCTCCTGAATTGAATATTTTGAGCAGGAAGCAGTTTGCAGTGGAGGATTTGTGTGCTTTTTATTTATTCTTTTACTAGGATAAAACTATCTAAGTTCAGATAGTCCCTGAGTTCGGATACCATAAAATAAATTGTTATAAGACTAAACATTTACAAGGTCACCCTCAGGAACTGCTCTCCAAGCTGTGAAGAACTGTTTTGAAGGGAGAATTCACCAATGCTTGGTTTTGTAATGACATGTGATAATGTCCAAACTTAGGTACTGTCTGAACCTAGATGGTTTAACCCTATGGTGTTGATTCAGGCATATTATAATAATGAATGCCAAAGTCTTAGAAGAAACATATGTGATGTGATCACTGAAAGGAAGGCAGTAAGATGGAAAACTGGAAATACTATAATAGTGTCTAAATTTTATTAAATGTAATTCCAAGAAGGAGGGGCAGTGTGAGAGATGCATGCAACCCATAACCATGCATGTTTGTAGCCCAGATAGACTGGGACAGTAGTGCTGAAAGTCTGTCCCCCCCCCCCAATGCATTAAATAGGGGGGTATGAAGGTTACTAGGCATGGTGATGTCACCATTAATTATAAATCTGATTGCATCTCACTCAGATACCAGTTGCAAGAAGAAATCCAGTTTCACTTGATTCTTTGACACATTTGCAGTCAAAATGAAGGATTCCTTTCAATTTAGAAAGTGCACATTAACGTTGCCAGTGTTCTTGAAGAATTGCTGATGACCATTATGGTTAGGGATACACTGATTCTGATGTCAATATTGAGTGACAGTTGATCAATATTGTGAGAATCCATGGGGATGATATACCCCTACTATTCCATAGCAGGCCATGAATTTTGCCCCCTTACTCTTTCTAAACCAACTCCCAGGGAGAGCACTAGCCTCTCCCAAGCTCTTTCCTTCCAGCTATCCAACGTAGGCTGCAATCAGGACTTACTACATTCATAAAGCACCTTTCTGGCCTTTTTAAAATTGAGCCTGGATCAGTAACTGGCCTATACTTGATAAGTGTGCCAAATGGCACGAATCAGTGTATTCCCTACTGACTGTAATTATGTAGATGAAGTAATGCATGGTTAATCTTTAATTTCCCTTTGCCATATATCCATACAAATTTGTAGATTTTGGATCTGCATTGGATCATGTGATAATCTCTCATAGGCTTACTTTTTGTCTGGAATTATCAGTTGCTTTTTTTTTGCATTCTCTAACATGCAAGTTATGAGTTGTTACAACATACTAGAGTGAATACCAGGAAAATTCTGTACCACATTTCTTGAGTAGTTCAACAATGAATGCAGTCTTTCAGACTTGAAAAATGAAAAAAGTATTTCATAAAAGTGTTGAGTCCGTATCTGTCATTTCGTGCCCAAGGTTCAAAGTGAGTGGACTGCTTCAACTCCCAACACTAATTTTACTGTATGTAAATCTCTGTGAGTGTACTTTTCATATGTGAAAGTATGAAATGCTTTTCTATTCTGTTCCCTGTATCTCATTCTTAACCTTACCTGTCGGGTTAATGTAAGGATGTCCACTTCATATATGCATTTTCAGGACAGGATTTTGACCATTCCCTTCTTGCTATCGTGTCCACGATTATAGTTATTGATGAATTGTGTTGGAAGCTGCTGGTCCCAGCTCACACAGCCCAGACGGAAAACTGTGGAAGCAGGTCAACTGGCGCCATTAATAGAAAATTAATAATTTCTCTGGATGTGCATAATAAGGTATGAGGTCATCCTATGGCATCGAGATAAATGGGAGTCAAGGGGACACTTGTGAAGCAGTCTAGCATTAAGCCAAACACTTATTCAGCTTTTTCCAGTAACACAGCTGTTCGTTTTTGCTCAAACATTTCAAATAGCTCGTATTTCCTCTATTCTGCCATGGAATTTCTGTATCTGTGCAGAGAATGTTCGTACACTACTCGTGAATTTTTACAGTACAAACGCGAAGCGAAAATGACTTTTTTTAAAGAAAGCCAGTGGAAGATGCGATTTGCGGAACGACCAGGATCACAAATTGGGATGTGTTTTGCTTGAGTACGTGTTCTGTGGACAGCCTGATCACCCTCATTGCTCTGACTAGGCGGGTGTTTTTTAGTCGCTTCTGTTTGAGACCTTCCATTTGCGAGAACAATCACCTCACCATCTACAACTCCGCCTCAGCAACCATCCGACCCTGATAGTTCTGCATATCTGATCTTCAAATTTATTTTAAAATAAAATTTGTATGGAGAGGATAGGCTAGATTTCTGATAAAGTATAGAAAACTAGACGCCTTTCGTGACAGAACCAAAGCGTGATGTCGAAATTCAAGGTCACAGGGATAAAAAGAACGAAAGGCCGCCGAAGCATTCAGTGAAAGTGCTCTTCATGATGAAAGGAATGCAGAGACTTTATAACTTTCCTATGGCATTGCAGCATTGAAATGGAGCATCGTCATGGATACACCTTGAAGCCCTTCACGGATTTCTACATTCATGCGTGATGGTCGACACAGAATTCACCTTTTTCTATTTCTCTGTAGCATGCTCACTACTGTATCATCTCCCAAGCAATGCCTGGTTTTATACCTTTGTCTTGAGCAGTAATAGCGAAAGAAGGGTGGAGTGTAAATCTTTTCCAGAATTTTTTCGCCACTGCAAACAAATGACGAAATCCTCGGAAACGAAAGGAAATTTGTTGAGAAACATGGAACGACGTGTTCTTGATCCGTGTTTTGAGTATAAGAAATTTCTTGAAAATAATGAGACGATAACAAATGAGAACTTGAGTACCGGCTCAGGTACATTTTTCGCTTTCTACTGGTCAATATCTGGTATCCATAGACTCCACTTTACGATGAGATTCTACCAACCAAATATCTATGAAGGACTATATTTACGTTGTCGCGTACAACCGCTCTCCGTTTCTCATCAATGGATCTGTCAGCTGTGAAAGCTGGAAGGGAAGTGGGAACTCTAGTCGGTGACTGACACCCTGATCCAGGTCGAAGATTGCGCAAGCGTATCGGGTGGATAGCATTCTTGCTATGACAACGGTAGACAGACGGAATGTAAAATAGAGAAAAGGCGACAAACCGATCGCAGTCTCTAAGCACACGCAAAAAATGCAGTGTACCAAATGAGGAAAAAAAGAAAAGTTTCCTGGATCGCCTGGGCAACATGGAATAGTGTCATGAGCCTTGACACACTTAAGGGTGTCATTTGGCACGTCTTACTGCATCTGTAGACACATTTAAATGTGTCCAGCCTCGCGANACAGGGATAAAAAGAACGAAAGGCCGCTGAAGCATTCAGTGAAAGTGCTCTTCATGATGAAAGGAATGCAGAGACTTTATAACTTTCCTATGGCATTGCAGCATTGAAATGGAGCATCGTCATGGATTCACCTTGAAGCCCTTCACGGATTTCTACATTCATGCGTGATGGTCGACACAGAATTCACCTTTTTCTATTTCTCTGTAGCATGCTCACTACTGTATCATCTCCCAAGCAATGCTTGGTTTTATACCTTTGTCTTGAGCAGTAATAGCGAAAGAAGGGTGGAGTGTAAATCTTTTCCAGAATTTTTTCGCCACTGCAAACCCCCGTGAAGTGAATTTCAGGTGGGAGGGGATACGACAGGAGTTTGAAGAAAAAATATAATTTAAGGTCCGCACTCGACCGTGTTAGAACTCCCGCTCAGAAGCAACATGCTATTTGCTTTCGAATTTGAGTATTGAATGCCCGCAAAACTAAAATAGTCATGTCATAATCGTTTATTCGATTCCGCACCTCGGAGGCAAACGGACTGACGCCCTTTATTATTCAATAGATTTGTATCACGAGAGAAGACGCTATCGACCTTCCGGCAGGACGAAAGCGGTCGCCTGTTTAGTATCATTCCAAAATATGAATTTCGAAAAGGGCAATATTGGCAGAGCACTCAATAGAAAAAAGGGCTTTGGTGGAGCCTAGGAGAACTCTGAGACGCAACTGGTACAGTTTCTCCTATCGGTGAGTCCAAGGTAAGAGTCAGAGTTCCGCTATTCGCATAAGCACTCTCGCGATCGTGGCATGCCAGGAACAGGCGCGTTCGTTTAGGGAAACGAAAGATTCGACCTCCCGGCTCAGGATCTTTAGCAGCTCCTAGTGTCATACTACTTCTGATTTCAGCTATGTAGCTGGCCGGACTAATATGATCTCGGAAACTGAAAAGAGAGTGATGAGCACGGTGGCACGTTTAGCGCTCCCCCTGCGCAAATAAAGTTTGGCTGGAAGTGTTCAAACCCCAAAAAATGAGTAAAGCATTTATTGTCAGCTTTTACAATGACGAAATCCTCGGAAACGAAAGGAAATTTGTTGAGAAACATGAAACGACGTGTTCTTGATCCGTGTTTTGAGTATAAGAAATTTCTTGAAAATAATGAGACGATAACAAATGAGAACTTGAGTACCGGCTCAGGTACATTTTTCGCTTTCTACTGGTCAATATCTGGTATCCATAGACTCCACTTTACGATGAGATTCTACCAACCAAATATCTATGAAGGACTATATTTACGTTGTCGCGTGCAACCGCTCTCCGTTTCTCATCAATGGATCTGTCAGCTGTGAAAGCTGGAAGGGAAGTGGGAACTCTAGTCGGTGACTGACACCCTGATCCAGGTCGAAGATTGCGCAAGCGTATCGGGTGGATAGCATTCTTGCTATGACAACGGTAGACAGACGGAATGTAAAATAGAGAAAAGGCGACAAACCGATCGCAGTCTCTAAGCACACGCAAAAAATGCAGTGTACCAAATGAGGAAAAAAAGAAAAGTTTCCTGGATCGCCTGGGCAACATGGAATAGTGTCATGAGCCTTGACACACTTAAGGGTGTCATTTGGCACGTCTTACTGCATCTGTAGACACATTTAAATGTGTCCAGCCTCGCGACACATTTTATCAGAACCAATAAGAAGAAATTCTCTCATGACATATATGTGTGTTCAATGACACATTATATCGTGTCATTTCTCTCTGTGCAAGCTCTGGTAGTACGAGTGATGGGATGCTCGTCTGTTCCACGAGTCTTCCTTGCTTCCCTGTCTTATTTCAACTCTGATGAGATGAAATCACCTCTTCCCCTAAGGTTGAGTGCATCATTTCATCTTCCTTCTTCCTTATCACTTTTTCTCAGCGATCACAGCTGGGAATTCAGGAAACTGTAAAATACTAAACGCAAATACGTAACCACGAACTGTATTCCAATAAGACAAAGCTGAATTCTAATTGCGATTTTGGCAAAATAGCAGAGCCTAAGACCAGAGAACAGTCTCTCGAAAGCAACAATCGCATAAATACAAAATCTTAGACTTTTTGAAGAGAAAAATAATTTCATTCGTCGAGAACGAAGGATGCGCGGCACGATAGAATCAGGTCATGTTGAACTGAAAGAGTTTGATGGAGTTGTCGAGGATCTCTCCGCACCAGGATACGGAAGGTAAATGCTGGTCGAAGTAGAGGAAGAGGCTCTGGAGCATGATGCCTGTGATGACGGGGCTTTCCGTGTCCTGTCTTAAGATCTCCGTCGCCACGCTTGCATTGGGGAGAGTCAGGAGAAACGGATCGTCGGGGTAGACGATGAGGTCGGACCCGATCTGGACGGAGAAATGCGAGGCCAGTCGATCGGAGACTTGGATTCCCTCGTTTCCGGTCGTGATCTTCCCGTAGGCCTTCGCCTTGCGGAGGTAGGACGAGGTCTTCCGCGGTAGGTCTTCTCTGGAGTCCACCTCCACGTGTCGCCGTCCTTCCAGACTCCGTTCCAAGGCCTCGTACTTCTTCGGATCGTAAACCAGAACCTGGTAAACAAAATTCCCCACCTTCAAATCCCGAATGAAGTGGGTTCCGTGAGTGTCGGCAAAGAGATGGCAGGAATACGCATTTCCTTGTTTCATGATCTTCGTCTGATCTCTGAGGATTTCCTTCTCGGGGACTCGATTCCCGGTCAATTCCATCGACAATTGGACGTGGGAGACCTTGACCAAGACGAATCGATTATCAGGATTCAAATATTCGGGATCCACACCGAAACGATGGGTAAGGTGGATGTCTCTTCGATCGGGTACGAACGCCTTCCAGGCTTGGGATACACCCGAGATTCGGAAATCCGTGAACATGGCATCAAGGATATCCGACACCGACGGACATAGGTAGATGTGGAAACCCTGGTTCCTTTCTCGATGGGTTTCGATGGAGGTGGACCCCAGTTCAAAGACCCGACGGGTGTCCTCCGAGATGATCACGGGGCTCCTGATCGGCGGCAGGATCCGCATGGTGAGACCGAAGAACCCGAATCGAGAGAGGAGGTTGAGGGATCGGCCCACTTCGAACATGGCCTCCGACTCGTGAGTGGAGGAATCCGAAGAGGATTGGAACCAGAAGAAGCCTTGGCTCCCCCACGCCATCGCCAAGAAAATCACCAGCCTCGTCGTTCGCATTCTCACTGGGATCACCGACGCGTCTGGGTCCTCGAGTGCTTTCCAAGTGCGTTTGTTTTCCGATAAAATGCGGCCTTTGTTTCCCCGACGAGTTCCAACGAGGACGGGGGGTCCCCGAGATACGAAAATCTACTTACGACAGTCGACCGTTCCGACCGACCGACCGTACATCGTTCCTGAGGAAAGTATCGCACTTTCTCAATCGTCTTCGTCGTCAGCGAAGAGACTGGAAAGAGTACTCTATTTTCATGTGATTTGGGGTGGATTTTTGAGTAGAGAACTATCCGATAATGCAGCTTTATTTACCGGATTTATAATGCATTTTCTCCGAAATAAAGCTGCATTATCGGATAATGCTCTGTTCAAAAATCCACCCTTACTGTCGCGTTTTGACGAAATTAAGAGAACATCGGAAAGGAAAACGTTTCATTTCCTCCTTCCTTGACTCGGTGATTTCCCAATCTTCTGCCGAATAAGTTTTCTTCCCAAAAACAATAAAAAATAGAGGTAAAATGTGAGGAATGCGACTACCATTATTATCTATTTCTTGCCTTTTCGTATTGAACGCTTGTTTTGTTTTGTTTTTTATATTCCCTCAGAGAAGGCTTCAGGCTGGTATATCGTCCCTGTTATGGCCATGGCATATATCTATATCTAGCCATCCTTGGAGTAGATTTCTTATCCTAAGAGCGTTCCGAGCACCCCCACAAATGTTGCATGTTCCAGAAGTGATCAGTACTGGCGATGTCGATGACTACATCGGGTTTCACTGTTGGTCGGATGGTTTTCCACCACTGAGGTCGCACGGACCTCAGTGAAGGAACAACGGAAGGACAAAAATGTGTACATCTACTCTACATTGCTTGATGTATAATCCCCCACGAAAAGACTGTTATTCTCCCTGTGTTCTTGTGCTCTGGACAAGCGCTCTATAATTCGAAAACAGTAAAATTTGGAGATTCGACTTGTTCAGGATCCCGGCTGTGTTGAACAACTTCTCCCCATCACGAGGATAAGATCTCCAATACAATTCGCACTCGCGTGGAACGATTTATTCTCGTCCGCTGTGTCCACGGTACCTATGAGGCTTAAGGCCGTTGCACAATGACTGCGAAGTGCTGCGACAAAGCCGCACTTCGACCGTCTGCGAACTTCGCAGTCATTTCTTGACTACGATCGTCTGCGAAGCATCATCCACACTGGTCGCAGAGCTCCCAAGCCAAATCAAATATGGCTATGTACAATTTGAGAGCTCGTGCTGCAGCACTTTTGCTTTGCTGACTGACTGACGCTAATTCTAACCATGTTCTAGGAAGGTTTGAAAAGTGAAACTTGGTACACATGTACCTTTTGGGATGCAGAGTTCAGAAAAATCGGACTTTGGAGGTTCATGTCCTGGGGGTACACATTTTGGGGGGAAACGTTTTTCTTAAATATATATATTGTGACAGATGAGGATGCCATTCAGAGAGCCAACTGGATGTCCTGGGTTCGGTGGTTTAGTAGTAGCATATCTAACCGGCAATCAGAAGGTCCGGGTTCAATTCCCGGCCATTCCTTTGATTTCCTCTGGCTTATTTTGCCTTCCAGGTCCAATTACTCATTCTCCCCTCCATAATATTATTTTTGCTCGAGTAAAACGGAGAGACATGGAAAGCTGAAACCTAGCATGGAGGTGCCTACCGAGACGATGAATTCAGCACAATTGCAAACTTTTAGATCCATGCCCTGGGGGATATTTTTTTGGGGCCGCCGTTTTCAAGTATTTTTTTTTTGTCCTGGCGTATTGAGATAGTGTGGAAAGATGAAACTTGGTACATAACTACCTATTAGGATGCTGCAGAAAAATTCAGACTTTGGAAATAAATGTCCTGGGGGCACAAATTTCAAAGGGAGATGTTTTCAAATAATTTTATTTCATTACTTAAACTGATGAACATGGAAAGCTGAAACTTTGCATGAATGTGACTACTGAGACAAGGAGTTAAAGGAAAATATTAAGTCTTGATAAATCCTTGGGGAATTTTTTCGAGGGGCAATGTTTAAAAAGAAAAATGTTGTGGCGAATTGGACAGTAATGGAAAGGTGAAACTTGGGACACGTATAAGTGACATGATATTATTGAGTTGAGGGAGTATTCAGCTTTCATGGTGCATCCCCTCAGGGCATAGCTTTTGGGTGGGTCGGCTTTTCAGACATGTTTTCCCACCAGGGGAAAATGCAAACGTTAAGTTTTCAAGGAATTATCCATATCCTCGCGAATCGGGCAGAAATAGAAAAGTAGTAGCTGCTGGCGCACGCATAACGGACGTGATGTTGATTTAAGGAAAAATTCAACTTTTGCTGTGCGTCTCCTCAGAGCACAACTTTTGGGTGGGTCGCTTTTCCTAATACTTTCTTTTTTCCGCCAGCAAAAAGGTGAAACGTATGAGGCTGAAACTGGGTGACATGGAGTTCCCTGAATCTAAAATTCAGAAGAAAAAAAAAGTTCCGTTAAAACTCATCAGGGCACTTTCATTTTCCTGAATTTTTTTTGATCCAACGAAACAGAGACAGAAAATTTAAACTTTCCTCAGAAGTATCTGTTTGATGGCTGAGTACAAGAAAAATCCAACTTTTGAATATGTCCCCTTTGCATAGATTATACTAAATATTAGGGAAGTACAGGGTGTCCAAATAAAATGTATACACACTTTGATTGTTAATTACTTCTATGTTTAATTTCATAAATTCAATTTTATAATTTTATAATGAAGAAAAAATGTGAGAAAAAATTATGCATTAACGCAAGTGTTCAAAATGTCCTCCATTCTCATTCCAATACCACTTCAACACAAATTTCCGCTGCTCAAATGTAAGTCTGGTATTTTGCATTCTTACAACCAACTTGCAACTGAAAAAGAGAAAAGGTTACTGAGTTATGGACTGATAAAGTGTGTATACATTTTTTTTGGACACCCTGTATTTCAAAATGTATTCTCGACTCTTACAAAAAGGGACACATGAAAACATTTCAAGTTAGGCACACTAGAAATTATAGAAGTAATGATTTCGAGAAAAAAAATCAAGATTTTCGTCCCCATATGTCGCATGTTTCAATGGGGATGGTCTTTAAATACGGGTTTGCCATTTACCAAAGAATACATGCATTAATTGCTATCCAGGGTAATGGAGCGCCGAAGGCGCGACTATAGGATAATATTTTCTACTAATAATTTTCTACTAATAATTTTCTACTAATAATTTTCTACTAATAATTTTTCTACTAATATTTTCTACTAGCGAGTTTGTTTGCCCTTCGGGCAAACAAACTCGCTAGTAGAAAATATTATCACCGAAGACAAAGAGTGTTTTTCTCCTATGGCCGTGAGAATGTATCTTGAGCTGTTGAAGACCCTTCTTGATCTGCCGGAAGAGAAGGCAGGACACAAACTTCAGACCATGCATTTCCCCGCTCAAATGGTGGCCGTGTCATTGAGGTGGGTAAATGCATACTCATACATATATTCTGAATATCTCAAATACCTACGAATCATGCAGAACTCTCCTGAAGGAGGGGACGACTCAGGTTTTTGCACTCAAAGAACAAGAGCTTCTCGACTTAAAAAAAAAATTAAATTATAATTCATGGAATGAAACAATGGAAAATCATCGGAAATATAATTGATATCGAGACCTTTCTTGAAGATTTATTTATTCTTGCTACGTTTCTCGTTCGTGGAGAATCAATGGTGATGATCGGCATCATATACCGCCGATGTCATTCCACCAAAAGAGCCGCCAAATTCAGTATCCAAGGATTTCATAACTTGCAGTCGATTGCTACGCAGCGCGAACACTGCGAAGATTCGACAGGATAGAATCGTCCAATTCCGTTGCGAAGCGTTCTGCGACCGACTGCGAAGGTCCCACGCATCTCCAATGCGACCGATCGCGACGAGCAGTGGTCGTAACGCAGCTCTTCGCAGTCGGTGTGCATGGCCCCTTACCCATCCTTGGGCTTACCGGTTTGACGTCACTAGCACGGAAGCGCCCGCACTCAGGTCACGCCAAGTGGCAGAAGCATGTGCATTGTCATAGCATAATCCTCGTGAAAAATAGTGTCGTACGTTTCTTTGCTATCATGATGAAACCACTTCAGCGGGAATGGAAAAAGAATCTCATGTTCCTCCATCCCTGCATTAGGGGAATGATGAGACCTGTCGATGTCGATATCAAGGGCGATACTGAGCCTTCCCAGTCCGAGCAAAGCACTTGAAAGCCTTCGTTCAGGAGAATTCCACGATTCATTTCCACTAGGCCAACCGTGTCCCGGCCACTCTGAGCTAGCCACTGTGTCACGAGAAGGCGACTTGAGTCAAATCGCGGATGAAACCCGAAGTCCTTCTTTTCGATGTGTTCAATAATCTCATTCCCTGTAGGTTAATGGATCAACCTGCCTGATACCATGCCCTCGAGAAAAATGCATCGAAGCGTATAATGCATAGCTTAAAGAGCATTCAGGGATTTTCATCATTTAGGGATAATATAACTGGTTTCCACAAGGTATTCAGAGGTTTTGAATATTTACTGGAAAATCCTGATGGTAATTCGATGGATAGTGAACAAGACTTGGCATACTGGACGCACAAATGTTACGTGTTCAATTTCTCTTGTTCAATATGGACTCTGTAATGTGGAAATGTTAGGGTGGTGGCTGAACTTTCCCATACAGTAGCCAAAGCAACCAGGAGAGCCACAGCGAAGTATTCTCGATTCCTGATGAAATGGGGATGCAAATAATAACCATAGTGAGTGCAGCCCGACCACTTCATCGAGGACGGACAGGACATTCCCAGCATGTAGGAATCCAGAAAATGAGGATAGGAAGTTGAACTTACATACATAAAATATGTCCTTATCATCTTGAACTCTCTGAAGTTTTCAATCTGAACTATCGTGATTGTAGTCTTCGTCCACCTTTGATCCGTCACTGTTCCCGACCGAAAATAATTCCTAGAACACCCAGGTTATATTCTTATATTTTCCTTTACGTATTTCAAGAAGAATCAAGCTGAGTCGTGACGGATACCGAGATTGAGCAGGCCTGACTCGTGATCCATGAGTTCTTTTGACGAACGTATAAATTAGTTGGACTGAGTGGCTAGTATGCCAAACTGAATTCAATCGGAAATAATGATAAAGATTTAAACCGCTGAAGGACCTTCAGAGGCATCGGTCTCACTGACTCGTCCACTTCACTCTTATCAATCTGTGATAAGAACAAGGGCAGAACTTAGAAAAGACATTCCGATTGAAACTTTCCATCAATTGATTGAATCAGCAGAAGCGGACGATGTGATTTGAAGCTGCGCATGCATGAGTCTTGCCACCCAACACTGCACGTCCCCTTTGTTTACAAACACCTGTAAGCCTCATATAAAAAGTTTTAATTCGCACTCTCTTTGTGGAAGAAAAAAAAGTTTGTCGTCCCTTATAGTTTCGCTCGTAGGGTGAGGATTGAAAGGAGGAGCACGAAAACATTACTCCATGGAGGGGATTGAGTCGTTTGGCTTCCTCTTTCCACGAAAAGCCACCCGACATCATTCGACTTTTGCCACCGGAAGCCACGAGAGTACTTAACGCAGAAGGTGGAGTGAAAGTAACTATAGCGAGGGTCACGTGAGAGCGCCTTGTGTGGATATGCTTACCTTTCCTGTGACCCTAGGGCAGTGTTTCCCAAACGGTGTGCCGTCAGTAAGGCTTAGGTGTGCCGTGAGATTTGAGAGTTGACAAAAAAAACTTTAAAAAAATAAAACTAAAAAAACGCAAAAATAAGAGGGAACACTATCTTTCAGTGGAAAACGAACTGAGAATTGCACTATCACGCCTCGTTTCAAACTGCTGTGTTCAGCGAAGCAAGCACAAATTTCCCATTGAAAGTAAATGGCTGGGTGTGCCGTGGAAAGTTCAAGGGTCCTTATGTGTGCCGCAAATAAAATAAAGATTGGGAACCACTGCCCTAGGGTGAGGAGAAAATGTAGGATTGATTGCAAAGCGGATCCCCCCCCTCCGGTGCGCTTCGGAATGTCGAAAGAAGAAATGTCGACAAGGAATTAGTCGACGGGAAAAATGTCGATGGAGAGAATATAGAAATACAGCAATGTCGAGAGGAAAAAACGCGG
Organism: Darwinula stevensoni; assembly: GCA_905338385.1. Taxonomy (NCBI): domain Eukaryota; kingdom Metazoa; phylum Arthropoda; class Ostracoda; order Podocopida; family Darwinulidae; genus Darwinula; species Darwinula stevensoni. The sequence goes on from CAJPEV010000490.1 coordinate 105,121, forward strand.
ATGGAGTAAATGTCGAAAGGGACTTTTAATCCACTCGTTAGGCGGACCACTTAACGGGTGGATTTCAGGAAAACAATGTCAAAATACTGATTGTCAAGTTTGACCATCATTGCAGTTGGTCATTCAATATTTCACATTATATGCAATCGCATTCAAGAAGTTAATGACATCTCTGTTTTGATATTCCAGGGTAACGAACCGTATCCGTTGATCACGGGTTTGTTCACCTTCCTCTTTTTTTTCTGGGGAATCCCAGTTTCTAATCTTATTTCCCGATCTGTGTTCTCCTTTTTCTGGAGTTCTTGGATCATGAGGAAGACATTGGGATGGGCTTTTGAAACGATACTAGAAAATCGTCGATGCCACCCCACTATGGCATTGTTCGTTCGCCTTTCGCCACGGATAACCCTCTCTCGAACATTCCAGAATGAGGGTGGGAATACAGCTCTCTGACGAGGCCGAGGAGAATATCGTTCAACCAAGTCATGTTTGCACATTCACACCCTACTCCAATGAACAGTATAGGGGAGGGGATTATAAAGAGAAAACCGCATTCTCTTTAGTAATTTTTTTCTACCAAAATTCAGCCAGCAAGTGGCATTCCACTTCCCATGGTAGGTCACCCCTGAATCCCCATCGGCACCCCTTCCTCGAGGCCTAAAGGACGATGACCCGAATCGAGACGTTTTTTCTTTTCGAAGCTCTTGAGTCGATTTGGAAGTAGGAGCGTCTGGGAACGAGAAACGACCGGGTGGGTCAAAAGGGGTCGCATCCGGAGCAGGAGGCGACGATGCAGCAGGAGAGAAGGCACCCCAGTGCGAGGACGAGGCCCATCCCAGCCCCTCTTGCCAGGTTTCCATAGAAGCCGTAGTTTTCTTCACCGAACTGTAGGTCGAAGAACCTGGAGAAGGGGAATCACGTCCAGGCGTTTCGGTTCCGTCGTGGGATGCGTTAGTCTCTACTCACCCTTTCGCGTTTTCGGTGTCATCGCAGCAGTACTCTTTCCTGGGCTCGCCGCAGCACAGGTTCGAGGGGTATTCACACAGGATCATATCGTCCCCAGTCAGACATTTTCCTGAAATCTTATTCCTTTCCCGTGAGATGCCTTCCCCTCCAAAGGGAATAGAAGAATAAGATTTAAAAAGAAAAAAAGGTGTACATCTTGCCCTACTGTTCGAGGATGTTTCTCTTGAGCTTCAAACATGCCCACTTACCAAGAACGAAGATAGAGAAGAACCAGAGAGTCCACACGATGTGCCTCATGGTTGAAAACTGACAGATGTGTATTCGAGGAGATGGGGAGCTACTGTAAGTTTAGTTTGTGCAAGAAGCCTAGTTATGGAAGGACAACCCTGAGGTCCCAGTCGATAGTCGTGATCGGGCAAAGGACGATCCGTAGCTGATGCATTTGAAGCATCTATGGTGTACAAGTGGGTCGGCCAAGTCTCACTCTTGCTGTAGTTAGCCCATGAATAGACCGATCACTGTGTGGCCGAGTTGTGTAGTGCCGACAACGGCCAACGTACAATTGTCATGTATTGCTGAAGTCATGAAAGCCCCGAAGTCACACCGTATACCTGCAATATCACCCACTTCGATCTGCTCTTGGGCTTCAACTGCAATCAAACATTTAAAATTCGAAAATGCATCCAAAAGTACAGCATGTGAGGTTGAGGTTCATTGGACTTGGGCCCAATGGCTGAGGGTTGAGATCTTAGTTTGAGGCCCCCCATACGTCTGGCTCCACGAGGTCGAGCCTTAGCCTGGGGACACGGGATCCTCAATACGACTGGTTCACGAGTTCGTGTTTGGCAGACATGGGTTTCCCGATGCCCTCTGATCCCATGGCCCCTTAGTCCGAACCTGAAATTGAAGTCATCTCAACACAGGAGGGCGGAGGTGCTATCCCTGTCCCAGAAATCTGGGAAGCACGGCATCTCTTAACCTTTTGCAGCGATTCCCAAATGTTCTACCTCTGCGTACTACTTGCCTCCAGGGTGCATACGTAGCGTACCACCATTTATCCCACATATGCATATCCTAAAAAGTATCTAAGACTATTACTTTATTACGCAAGTCTTTTTATTATATAAGTCTGTTTGAAAACCTCTTGCATACCACCTGGCATTGACTCGCGTACCACAATTTAGGAACCGCTGACCTATTGGATTCCTCTGACGAACTGTGATCGCTCACTAAATCATTGCACTAAATTATATTAGCGAAAAAATCGAATTAAATGGGTTAAGAAAGATCCTAGGAAGGGATTCTGCTCCTCATCTATACGGATGGACTTACTCCTGACGGAGAGCTCCTGCCGAGACGCTCTCGAACGCCGAAGGATCGAAGCTGAGAGCATCGCTGCGGATCCAGGACCATGGCACGGATGGAATCCACGGGTGACGGCCACGCCAGTCCCAGACCCGGAACCAGAGGCGACTTTCCCTGCCGTGCAGGACCTAATGGATGGAGACGCAGTGGAAGCAGAACCGGAAGCGGCATAATCGGCTCCCACTTGAGAGTTCCAGTCGAGTCTCGAGACCCAGATGCCAAAATAGAACGAGGCGTGTCGGACTCTTCCGTTGGACTTCGCCGGCTTCCCCGCTTTCTCCAAAGCGCAAAATGGACTTCGAGGAATAGGCTCTGCTAAACACCGGTATCCGGACACCATGCAGAATGGAGAGTCGTGGTATGCCTTAGCTTAATACAACGAAGGACTGCCGTTGGGTGAATGACTAATGTGGCATGTCAAGACATGGGGCCGGTTGCACTGCTTCAGTTAAGCCAGACTTTCCTGCCAAGTCTGACTTTGGAAGCCTGTCTACAATTTTAGCCGGTTGCACTGACCCTGACTTATCTCAAAGTCTGACTTTCAAGTCTGTCTAATCTCAAGCCACCTTCGGAGTGTCTTAACTGAATAAAGTCTGACTTGAAACGCCATTATCTAGTTTTCCAGGCAAATAGTGTCGGTGAAACCGAAAGGTTTGATGATGACAGCAGAAGAAAAAGCAAGTATATTGAACATGATGCAAAAACCATATTTCTCGAATAATAAAAAAAACTCAAACAGGGCAACTACTCCCNAGTCAAAAAGCAAAAAAAAAAAAGAAAAAACAAAACAAAAATACAAAAATATTTAGCTTTAAGAGGGGTAGGCCTACCCTAAAATTAAGGAACGCTCGACCTCGACACGTGATATCGAAATGGGCGAAATCGCCTCCTGATGTCACTAACTATCTTGAATCTTGAATCTTCTCGAGAGGCTGGGGCGATGGTTCATGATGCCCGACTTGAGAGAGAAGTAGAACCTTCAAGAAGGGTATTCCGAGAAAGGTTTGAACCCTCGGAACAGCTTAGTGATTTTGAACATTATGTAGGGTATAGACTTGACAGAAGGAATTTCCAAATTGACTCATTAGCTGGCTGACTAATGTCCTCTTTAGTAATGACGCTTATGGCTGCTTTCAAGATTTTATGCTACGGGAGTAGTTGCCCTGTTTGAGTTTTTTTTATTATTCGAGAAATATGGTTTTTGCATCATGTTCAATATACTTGCTTTTTCTTCTGCTGTCATCATCAAACCTTTCGGTTTCACCGACACTATTTACCTGAGAACCATGTCTAAAATATACTAGTATTTAGACCAATTCGAAGGATGCAATGCATTTAATTAAAATGTTAATTTAAATATTAGCTAATTCCCTCCCCATTCCCAGATTGAGCACACCTTTCTCCTTTAGGAAAACAGCATATATCGAGCATTATTTCTGTGAAACAAATAGGTAAGATGAACAACTTCTGAATGTCTACCTTCTTAACAGCTTCTATAGCATTACTTGCTGCTCCTTAGCTACACCCTCGATGCTTAAAGCAACGAAAGGGTTGATAATAATTTAGAGGTATTATTGGAATTACTTCATGTACGTACAGTAAAATATTGAGCCATTCATGAGAATTAGATCTACTTTACCTCCTTCGTCACATTATATAAAGCACCCTTCCTTCTTGTTTTTGTTTAGGGCTGTGTTGCTCTTGGAAAATAAAATTTATTTCGTTTTCGGACGCTTTCCGTGAGAAGCAGCTCAGACTCCATGAAATTCCATTTCTTCGGAAACATGAGGTCGACTTTGGCAACATCAAAAGTCTGGAATAGCTTCACATTCGCTGAAAAAGCAAACTTGCGAAGCGTAAAATCCTACTATCCTCTGCAAGAAAGTCAGACTAGGATTAGCCAGAGGCAATGCAACCGAAGCTCAAGTCCCACTTTTCCAAGTCAGACTTTTGGAGAAGTCTGACTTATTCAAGTCTGACTTTGAAGGGATAGCAATGCAACTGGTCCATGTTCTGCACTATTTCCTGACAGCATTCCAGGGGAGTCCTCCTCCATTCCGTCATCACAAGCTCTTGTAACTGACGAAGGCGAGATGGCTGTGGGGAGTTACGGAAAGAATCCTGAAAGACGGAATCTCGAATGGACGGAATCTCGACCTTCATTCTCGACCTCGACCTTCTCCAATTCAAGCATTTCAACTCATAATCTCGAACAGAAAACTTTTTGGAAGGTTTTTATTAGCAGTCAAAATTTCAATTGAACAATTTAAATTCAGAGTATAATACTATTAAAAACTTCTCATATATGACATGACCTAATAGTCTATATTATGTGCGATTCTTCCGAGGTATGAATCCAAGTCGCGCTGATGGTACTCAGACACGATTTTCTTGATTTATCAGTTCTTTATTATTATCATCATTATAATCCCTTGCATCCTGACTTGACCTCGACGCATCTCCAGCATATGATCCCATTGCTTCCAAGCGAATCGCGTTCATAAATATACCCATTTAGAACGAGCACTTCGTTTCCTTTCTGACTTTTGACGAATTCGACCATGATCTTGAATTCCTGATCGAAATCCTGACTGACTGAGGTGAGGCATCTGCACGCTTTTATTGGAACATTGATGCGGAGATACCTCCAGCCACAAAAGTCGACCGCGGGTTAAGGATTAACGGGGATTAGAAAGAGGAACTGGCAGGCATCACTGGAAGTGAAATGAATAGCCATAATACACCATACAGGTATGTGTATATTATCGGTTTGCAAACGCTCCAGACAACGGCATCTTACTTTCCTTCCCATTCTCCACAGGGGGCACGAGGGGATTGTCAATCAATACTTGATTCTGGGCTTGTCTAAAACAATTTCAAGATTTTCTCACGTGATCCTCAGTAGGGAGCTCCATCATTCAGTCTTCCTCCGGATCAACTTGCTCCTATCTCCGAGATTATTGTAGGTGACCGGACATTTTCACGTCAAACTTTGCATATCACACTTCAATTATCCCATTGCCATCGGAGTGTTTCCAAAGCATTGGGTTAATAGCAACATAATCCCAAATACCTGATCTGATCTCAAATGATCTGCTTCCCATGTTTTCTTGTGCATTCTTGGAAACAAACCTACTTTCATTGATCCAGTGTTGAAACATTCTGGAATGTACGAGGGGTGTTCCAAAAGTTTCCGGAAAATATATCTAAAAAAATAACTAGAGGTCGTAGAGGTTAGACCTTTTAACCAAATACGCCCGAGGGTATGGAAACATATTTCCGTCAGTCGTAAATCATTTATGTGGTTCCCTTCATGGTCTTCACATGGAAAAAGAGCATTTTGCAGCAGCGTTCCGTGA